>JAHWFP010266515.1:0-48589 GCA_023313725.1 Lithobius niger | reverse complement strand
GAGACAAAGTGGGGAGTGGAGAGAAGGGAGGTTGAGAGAAGGTGGATCGTGGCTGATTGACCAATCACTCCAGTGGGAAGTTTACCTTTTCGGATCCAATTAAGCCTAATTGACGGAAACACGCACCTTTGGCACAGGAGCCATCAACTTCTTGCCCCGAGTCGGTGTGACGATGTGTGCGAGACGCATCAATTTATACAGAGGCCTCTCGAGTACGCGATTATTCTATTAAGAGCTTGTTTTGGTGATTTAGCGTTTCGTTGCTGTGACGTAGGTTGAAAGAAAGAGAGTCGGAGGGAGGAATGATAGTAAGAATGCAGGAGAGACAAATTTAAGGACAGACAGGTTAAAGGATAGAAAGAACACGAACGGCTGAACGCGTCTCTACCAAATGAATTTTCTTTTTGAAAAAGAGAAACCCCACATGTTGGTTGCAGACATTCAGTTGGCTTAGCTTAATTAGGTCGCTGACAATGGCAATTGCCGCTTGTCTGGAAAGGACTTGTTTGTTAACTGGCCGATTTGGTTTCGTTGTTGTTCTGCTCTTCTTGGCGTTTCCGAGCCTTCCGTAGTTTGGAGCCCAACTGGATTTAATGCACAAAAAGGCTAAAGCGTACAGGGCAGGATGTAACGCTGTGTTAAAAAATATCCTAAAAATCGGTGTACCAAGAAAAACCCATGTAAGGTGTGGTACTTATACATTACAAACTGTACGCAGTGCAGGAGCCGAATATCAGGCACCAGGTATTATTTATAGTAGTACCAGTTTACCTCCCCAAAAGTGAACAGACGATGGAAGGGCTTGGGGTGACTAAAACCGTTTCGAAATGATCAGAATTTATCGTACAAATCGAGAGTAGCCATCCCGGAGGTAGGGGATCTCTTCAGTTAATCAGAAAGGGGTGCAGCGTCAAGCAAGCTGCGAGACGCGGATATAGTTTTTGCCCTGATGGTCTCTTCCCTTAGGGCATTCCAGATCGGGACAACCCGCACTGAGACAATTTTATTTTTTGCCACAATCAAACCCGGAAACAGGATCCAAAAGTTTGTTTGAGTGCCCCTTATACCCAATAGTGCTGGTTGCCAAGTAAAAAAAAAAAAGGGCGGTCCACGTCAATTAGATGGTTTAAAATTTTGAACACAAGAATTAAATTAAATTTTATTCTGCGAAGTTCAAGAAGCACCAGGAACCATATTACCAGGCGCTCCCGATACGTAACCACCCTGGCGTCGAGGGAATCCCTTGGTGTAACGCCTCCGTACGTTCTCGAGTATGCCAACGTCGCACGCAAGATGGGATGACCCAGCCATCAGTGGGCAATAGTTCAGTGCCAGGATGTGGGAACACCTGCACATGGGCAGCTGTTCCTACCCAGATCTTTTGGACCCATTGCTACGGAAATAACGTTTTTGCTCCCAGCAGTTTTTGCCACAGTGCTACGTTTAGCTTGGGAGTTACTTCCTTACCAGCTGCGGACCGGCCTACTTTTAGACCTTGATAATTAGAACGTTTAATAATGTAACCTTTAAATTGTTGTGTTCATTAAACGGGAATAAATCCCATACTTACATTGGTAATGTCTTGCAAATTCTTAGTAAGGCAATGTGTAAGCATTTACGATCTCCTTCTTGGCCTATGTCAATTGGTAGCGATAGCGTTGGAAAAATGTTTCAAGCAAAACCAAGTTTACTCAACATTAGTATTTCAAGCTAGAAATATGCCCCAAACCGTCATAGACCATGGGCCCAACATAACCCCCAATGCCCCCCCCCCCCCCCACGCTTGGTTTTTTTTTTTGTGGTTACGTTTTTTTGATACTTGGGAATATACTGCAAAAGAATATGTGGGTCTGCCATCAGCTTAAAGGTGATTATGGTCTCCAAGGACATCCCACTGACAGCACGCTTACTGTCAACCATAGCGTACTCCCAAAAGTTTATTTAATAATGTTTAAATGTGTATCCCAAAGCATTTCGGTAGGTTTTAAGGCTGTACTGATGCCAAATTTACTGAGACAATACGGATACCAATATGCAGAATGTAATGCATAACTTTTATCGTCCATGATAAAGTTTTTTCAAAAGTTTAATAATTAGTAACAAAATTAATTGTTTTTATGGTGATAAATAATTAAAAGGTAGCTAGGCAGATACTTGGTGACTTCTTGGGCGAAAAGCTGCATACCGCATGTCATTATCTCGAATGGTTCCTGAGTTATCAATATTTCAGCGCATGGTGCTAACACCGATCCGATGCTCAAATATCTGCAATCGGCTCCATCCAGTATCGGAATCGGCATAGCCTTAGTAGGTATGCTGAATATGTTTTTTTTTAATGTGGGTGAGTAGACTGAACTAGCAAATTCTGCAACGTGCTCCACCACTACAAGTCATGTCTGGGTTGATTTCTCAGTTGAACGATGTATTCCCAAAATGCTTGTTCGCCAAGTTGTCTTTTTGAACAATGGAGACTTTCCGGCTTATCAGCTACCTGTTGGTACCAGTGAAGTCATCAAGTCCACTCGGCATATTACTCGACGTGGGCTCCTAATCAATATCGAATCTAGGCAGGATGACTCTTGACTTGAGGATCACAGGGCTACCACCCTGTCGTCTGATGGTCACATCGTAAGTACCCCCAGCTGAGCGATGATCCAAGGACCGTAAAGTTCTTCCTCAGTGACAACCTGGACTTCAGTGTGCTGACCCCCAAGCCCAGTTACTGGACAAGTGTTCTGGTGAATCTGGTGTGGGCTAGACATTCGTTCCTTCAGAGCCTGCATATTAGCCAATCGTCAAGATAAGTCTGTGCTTTTATTCTCTCCCAGTGTCAGGTATCCTAACACAGGCCAGAGGACAAAGGTGCCACACGCAGTTTAAATGAATGAGGTCATCTCATTTATCACAAATCAGAAGAATTTGAAGACCAACAAATGAAGGGGAATGTGCAGATATGCATCCTCCATGTCCATCGATGTTGTGAACTCGTCTCTTTGCAGTGATTCTGATGGACGCCTGCGTTTCCATTTTGAAACTTTCTTTGTCTATGAACGTGTTGAGCAGCCTTTATATGGAATATCAGTCTAGACCATCTGAACTTCATTGGGGTGCCCCTGATCGAACTGTAGACCCCTAAAATCTCTTTTGGGAAAGGTGGAATAGCTCCTTAGTGTAATAATAATGCCACTTCAGCAGGTAAGAGAGGTTTCCTGTTGCCCAGAAGCCAAATTGGCATTTTGCTTGAAAGCTGGGGAGTTAACTTGAATGGGGGTCTGAAGCCTTCTTTCAAATCTTTAGCACATTTGCGTCTTCTGTAACCATTCTCATTCCCTAACATGGAATAACAGCCAGCCTCTCACCTGTCGATGTTGGGGCACAGGGTTGATGCCTTCCCCACCATTAGTATGTCTTCCACCGCATTATCCTCTTCTTCATAGGTGGCCTGCTGCTGGTATTCCTTGACTTGCTTGATTTCTTACTCTCACCCTCTTCCCCTGGAACCAGAGAGAAACGTTCTACTGTTCTTCGGGATCCCCAAAAATACTGGGGTGGTACTGCAGGGTTTTCCAATGTAGGATACCTTCTCCTTGATCTCAGAGGCTTCCTTTTTGGCTGGGGGTCTCACCTTGTCCTTCACTCCGTGCCACCTCCAGGACGTTTCATTCAAACGGTTTATACTGTATGTATTACGGACAGGCAACAGCTGCACCATTCTTACCGTGTCCCAAGGCACGTTGGGTGTCCCGACGAAGGTTGCATCTCTCCTTCGAAAGAAGGAGTTTGCCACTGATCTGACTCCCCAGTCCATGGCCTCCTTTTGGTACTTCGCCATCTGTTTCATAAGTTAGTGCTTCTCGCTGGATCTCAGTATTACTCCGGCGTATTGAGGAATGATTCCAGTGCTGCCATTGAGGCTGAGTACCCTAAGTTTGTATGGGAGATTGCACAAAGGTCTAATTGCAGGATCCTTTCTTCTGACTTGTGTGGTTTTGTTGAGATCTGGATGTTGTGCGGTATTGTCCAGCATTAGTCGTACTCCATCGTGACATCTTCATAGAGTTCTTTTGCCGCTTGACAAGAGGTGCAGTTTATGGATTTTGGTGCTGCAAAGTTTCCCTGGGCCAAAAAAGAAGTCTCTCACTTACGTCGTACCTTGGGAGGTCTTTCCCGACTGTGACACGTGTGCCTCCGCATCTGAACACTCCTCCTGTATCCAGTAAGCATCGGAATAATATCTGGGAATGCGGCAGCAAGCTTGTTGGTGTTGGTGACACGGCCTCTTTGATGGCAATGTCACCTTGGGAGGGTCGTCCGGTTTCTCTGATGACTGAGGTGGACTCTCCATGAGGAAAATGGGAGGAAAAATAGTAAAACACCAGTTGTACTATGTTTTCGAACTGCTGTCTGTGAGAAAGGTTCTCTTTCGCGTTTGACCAGGCATACGAAATGTACCACCCTCGGAGAGGTGTGACTGGCATCCTCTGCTCTTGCTCCTGTGGCGCTCATCGAGAAGCACTGTGGGGACATCGATTTGCATTTCTTATTCAGCGGCAGCTCATTGATTTCTGGTGAAGCACTTCTCTCCTCGCGACTGGAGGATGTTCTACTGGATGTTCAAGTGATGTTCAAGTGATGAGGAAGAGGAACCAGTCAATGTTGACAATCTCATGGAGGTGATCGATTTATGATTCTAATGAATTTAATATTGTGAACCTCGAAACATGTAATGTAATCTTTCTGTGCCCCTGTACATTATGCTTGTTAGTGAGATGTGACACATTTCTGTTACCATCTTCATAAACCATTACAGTACTATTCTTGTTCTCTTTTAACGGTATATTCCATATTTGAAGGCACTAAAATACACCTTCTCTTGCTGTGAGGTGCTCTAGATTCGAATATCATATACGGAGGCGAACCGCTATATGTGTACATTTGATTCTGTAACTTCTAATCTACTTGAAATAAACAAACACGGTTTCTAGGATTTGTTCAATAAGCTAACTTAATGTTGTACTTAACACGCTGAATAGCATTTAAACCAATTTTTATAGGGATACTATGAATTTTAGAAATGGGGAAGATGCCAAATATTATTATTGATGTACCATTGTGTAACCAGCTGTTTACATGATAGCAAGATGCCACATGAAGAAACACTTCATGATGCGCCTTGCAGTTACGTATTCTGTCAGTGCACTTGCCAAACAGCCGTGCCCAAATGCGCCTATTGAGTATGCGCCAACAGGACTGCATAAACGGCTCCTACTGGCTCAACCAGGCGGATCCGGTTCTGTGCAGTGCAGCAGGTCACGTGACATGATGCCTAAGGCAAGGTCTATTGTTCTCCCCCCGCGTATAAATACGAGGGACTGAGAGCAGATCTGGCAGTAAGTCGAGGAGAGGCAACCGATAAGGTCGTCTCTCTGAGCACTATGCTATGGCTGACCAGGCTTCTAAACCTGAGTCAGTGCCTAATATTCGCAATATTTATTTGCAATAAAGAGTTGGTATTTACAACATAGTCTTCATTTGCCTGAACTTCAAAGCTAGGCTATGAACCAGCACGTAGTCAAACAGGAATGAGCTAGTTGTTGCCAACCGAAATATGACGACATGGGATGCATTTTCACATCCGGATTGTGTTGCTAACCGGATCTGTGGGTCAGATTTGTTTGCATGCAGCCCAGGATGACGTAGTGCCGCAGACCGTTGGGAGTAGCGCACCCTGCTGGTATAAATCCCAGCACAAACCGGTCAACAACACAACGACGGTGGATGCCAACGAAGGAAGACCTTCGCTACAGAAAAAAAAAAGACGAGGCAGTTTTTTTGGCATCTGGTGGAGGAACCAAGGCAAGATGACGGACAACAATCTTGGGTACAGAAAGATGAAACGATTACCAAATAAGAAGGATGATGATGAGAAGCCAAAGCCCACTCAACCACAAGATGGGGAGAAGGACAGTCCAAGTGGAGAAAATTCCAACAGGAGAAGCAGGAAGGCATGCAGGAGGGTAGCAATGGCAACAGCCAAGGTGATTGAGGGGAAGTCTCGTGAAGAGCTGCCGAGAAACAGAGCACCCAATGCTACGGGTGCTCATGCCTCAACCTAACACCCCAACAAAGCCTAAGCTAGTCATGGGAAAAGGAAAAATCAATCCAAGGATGGTAATGCAGCAAAGCGACCCAAGATGACGGAGAAAAGCATCCAGACTGCCGTGGCAAAGACAAAGCATGTTGGAAGCCAAGTGTGGACAGGCGAGGTAGGCCGAAAATATTTCTTCACTAGAACCACTGCAACCAGGACGAGGGAGTTCTCGGAGAAGGAACTCAAGGAATATCAACGCCAGTTGGGGAAATCTGGCCATGCAACAGCAAGATTGTTCGTCACCAATTCAGCAACGACCAACTGATCCGATGGAGAACCTGCGGGTAGTCCCTTTCGAAATCCATCTACCTTTGGCGGCCCTGGAGGGCACGACCGATGCCACAGCCCTCAACATCTCGATGGGACAAACAGCGGGGACTTCAGGAGCACCAGCCACCATCACATCAGGGTCATCTCTCCTGGACGAAAGGATCAAGGATTTGGCGGCAGCATTGGGCATTAATCTGGAGGAACCATTAGATGATAAATTCCTGGTGGACAACTTAATCGATATGGATGCAAGCAGTGAGGAAGCCGAGTATTCGGACAAAAAGGGAAAGTGAGTTGAAAAGTCATTCTAGTGAGAAGCCAGTTAAGGGAGTGTTGCAGTTAAGCAAATGAAAAAAAATCACCAAAATTTTTTTGCGTGAATACTTATTTGTACTACTAAAAATTAGCGAAGTGAATCCTAATAGTTCGAGTGCCGTAAGTCAAAAACTGGAAATATACTTACCTGTGTGGAAAGAAACTGTTTAAATGCGATGAATTTACGAACTTTGCTAATTCAGTGAAAGCCAATGAACTGTTCTTCAAATGCACGTTACCCAGTGATCAATTTTCGACGGAAAAATGAACTATATTTTTTCGACGTGTGAATTACGAATTTTGGGGAGAATAGCCATTCGGTTGTGAGAAAATGGACTTGAAATTTAATATTTTGCAAATTAACTTGAAAAAAAAAGATTCTGCGTAAATATTATTAACTATGGTCTAATTGTTTGAAGTGAAAATTAATTGGAGAAAGTTTCTTGTGAAATGAATTTGAACTTAAAAGTCTATTTTTCTAGAATTTTTTTTCTTGTGTAATGAAATTTCCGAAATAATTATTGTCTTTAGCTTTCTGAGGCTTGCCTTGAGTTGCAAGTTGGCTATTTATTATTGTAAAGTGTTGTTATTTATTATGTTTAATAAATGGTTCAAATGAAAGTTAATAATAAATCTTATATTACCTCTAGGAGTACCAGATTCATAAGGTAGGTCTTCCCTTTGCCTGAGCAAACACTTGGAAGGGAGGAGATGTAACCGGCTGTTTACGTGATAGCAAGACGCCACGTGAAGCAACACTTCATGGTACGCCTTGCAGTTACGTATTCTATCAGTGCACTTGCCCAATAGCCTCGCCAAAACGCACCTATTGAGCATGCGCCAACAGGACTGCATAAAACGGCTTCTACTGGCTCAACCAGATGGATCTGGTCCTATGCGGTGCAGCAGGTCACGTGACATGATGCCAAAGGCAAGGTCTATTGTTGTTCTCCCCCGCGTATAAATACGAGGGATTGAGAGCAGATCTGGCAGAAAGTCGAGGAGAGGCAACCGATAAGGTCGTCTCTCTGAGCACTACGCTAGAGCTGACCAGGCTTCTAAACCTGAGTCAGTGCCTAATATGTGAACTCTGGCTACAGAACCCCTAGCTGCACTGTACGGTGTGAATTGTGTTTGAGTCTTTGCTTGAAATCAATCGTCCACTTCCTGAGTCGTCACAATTGTACAGAAAATACACCAAACTATAATAAACAGCCAAAATCACCAAAAGTGGGAAGGCAAACAAGCCGATGCTGCCTGTGAATAATTAAAGGGAACTTTTGAGCATCTTGAAAAACCGTGGGGGGGGGGGGGGTTGGTTTCAGTCTTTTGAGTTAAGAAAGAATCAGCCCCAAACAGGGATTAAGATTTTAAGAACTAACTATTCGAAACTCATATCTGTTTCTTGAAAAAAAAAAATTGTGCTGCTCTCGAGGTTTTATGCTTATACCGGATTTAACAAGACTGAGAAGCCAGGGAAAGCAGACATTACCAAGCAGTGCAGGAAAAAAAGCCAACTTCAAGGAGAACGTTATTATGTTATTTTAGCCGGCAACAGCCACAGAAAGACGGCAGTGTATTTAGAGGAATGATGCTGAACCGTAACAGAACGTAAACAAAAGATAAAAATGAGATTTCCGCATAATGTTTTTAAAGGATTTCGAGAATGAAAAATAAGACTTTTTTTTATCTGATTATATGATGATATGTGACGTCAGCAAGGTAGCGACGAATATTAGGTATTTACAGTTTTTACATGGCAACAATTACGGCTCACCAAGAGTTGAAGAGTTAATGCTACATCAAGAATTGTGGGAACTGTTAATGACAAGCAAGGTGATCCCAACTGTCTCGGCTGATTTGTCAAAATGTGAATCTGCCAATGAAAAAGCCGTGGGTTTACTGATGTTACCCAGAGATGTTAAGGTAATTGAAATTTCTAACATACTTGATACTGCAAAAGTTATCTAGGACATCTAAAGACAAGGTATGAACCGTCGAACATGCTAAACTATATTGCAACATTTGAGGGGCAAAGCACACGCGCAGGTAAGTCCTACCAACCGTGAGATATACATTGGAATACTCTCTGTTCGGTAGATTCTTGTATTTAGAAATTGGCGGTACATGAACTCGGATATTTTGAAGCTGTCACCCGTATCTAGCCCGCAAAGTGCTCCATATCTGCCCTGGAAGGGTCACTCCCTGAAACTGGTAGAGAATCAAGGGGAGATGGTTTGGAAGAAGAAGCAGAGACAGTTGCCATTGTTTTGCTGGTAATCCTGACTCCCAGCAAGGGGTGGGGGGGGGGGGCCGGCGGGGGTGCTAGTTGATCCAAAACTGGGCCCCACCCATTCTAACTTCAATCCCTGCATCCGTAGGGCCTACACGTTCGGTAATTCTTCTCTGTAAGTATCTTAACCCCTTTATATGAGGTTGGGGTCAGAACTAGGGCCACCCTATAGGGAAGAAAGTGGCATAACTTAATGAGTGTGGCTAAATATTTGGGCACGTTGGCACCATTTTTCAGCTGATCAGCGATACTTGATGACGCATGCCTCATAATTTTGGTTTGCCTAATTCGTTTGATACGCTGATAACGAAGTTTTATAGAGCCGCTAATAAAGGGTGAACTAATCAGCGCCTACCTGCTCAACCAAACCTAGGTCTAAACTATGTCAAGTTACCTAACCTAACCTATAGAAAGATTTGTTCAACTTGTACAACGTTTTCATTGTTGGACCATTGTTGCAACAGTGGATTTATATCATGAAGACACACAGCTGCAACAATGAAACCGTTGTCTTAAGACCCACGCCTAGGCGGAAGTAAGAAAACGAAGGCGTGGGTTTCAACACACAGAAAATGAAGGTCTTTGGTTCTTACTTAAGTAGTAAAAATACAATCACTGCCCATATTTATGTATCCCAAATCGTTTCTAAAAGTATTATTAAACTATTTCATACTTAAAATTAACATCTATTAATTTTTAAACTAAGATAAAAGAATTCTAGGCATAGGAAACGTAGGCGTGGGGTTCTTACTTACGTAAGAAAACGAAGGTCTTGGTTCTTACTTACGTAAGTAAATCTAGTCTACCGCTATCATTGTTTGCGTATCAATATTTACGTGTCAATGTTTACAAAACAATACATTTATTGCAGTTGAAGAAAGGCCCAAAGGAAAGAATTAAAATTAATTAAAATAAATAAATAACGCATTTATTGCAGTTATTGAGTTTTAAAAACGGAGTTGGAGCAAAGAACATTCCCGCCAACAATGGCTCGTTATGCTATCACAATAATGGCTCGGTTACTAACAATGCAAATCGTTGTTGTACAAATATGTTCGATGATGGTTCTGCAACAATTCGATAAGACTTTCGCTTTATTGCCCTCGTGGCGAACGGGTAAACAGCGAAAGTCTTACCTTATTGTTGCGGAACGCCATCGACTAACTGATACGTAGACAGCATTCGTCGTGACGATAGACCGCATACTATAGTAATGCTGACATGTTGTCATTCTTTTGTCTGCAACAATAACTGTCTAAATCACTATTCCAGTTTTCATAAAATGTGACTCTTCTTCGGTAGGTCATCGACAAATGGACTACATGTAAAATCTTACGGAAATGTTCGGTATCTACGGTTGTGATACCGTTGAGCGCACATATGAGTATGCGTCAAACCATTGATAGGTTGGTACAATCAAAATCTGTATTTTAACCTAACGTAATATGTGGTACCTCGACTGCCGTCTTTCACCAAAATAAGTTGTGCTAGAACATGGGATCCTTCCAAATTCATCGGACCACGAGAGTCGGTTTTGCGTTGACCTTCAGCATCGTTCCTATATAAGATAACTTACATCGGCACGGAGAGCAACTTCGTTCTCTTGATACAGATAATGCATGTCGGCACGTGTCGTTCGAAACTCGGCACAGCACACCAATACACACTCGGGCGTACGACGCCATTATCTCTTCGTATTTTGATACACATGACATTTACGTCGTGGAAAATGTTTTGTTCATTCCTAGTCAAGGCAGCTATATGCGTTTCTCCGATTTCACTTAACGGAAATGAGCTTTTCGCTACTCGGTGCTAAAATCGATACAAAATTAGGGCTAAAGCTTAGACGCCAACACACAGACAGACGCACGCAAAGCAAAAAAAAAGTGGAAATGACGAAGAGAAAAAGAGAAAAAAAGGAAGAAAAAAATACAAAGACGAAATAAGTTTGATTTAAATTAAGTCACCCCATTCGTGGTAAATTCGTTTAGAGAAGCATATCCCCGAGGCTATGACGACGTCGTTTTATGGAGAATCGAAGTTTGCTAGATCTAAGCCAAATTTACCTGCAGCAGGAGTGAGTGAGTGCACCGGCAACGAAAAACCGCCGCTTCTATTTTCTTTCAACCCCTCTCACCCCTATCCCACCTCGCTTTCCCTCTCATCCCCTTCCCAACCTTTCCCAGTCTGCAATCGTGAATTTTACATGTATGATTTTAAGGCGGCGCCTCTCGCTTCAAGAAAAATCAAAGCCATTATACGAAATGAAAAATTTACACTTTACAAGTCACAAAGCTTTTTACTCATCCCTCCCCCTTCACTCTTACGATGTGTAAGAAGACTTTGCATCTTCGAATGGGGAATTTCGCTACCTATTTCGACTTCACAACACCACCCCCTCCCTCCTCCCGTATGTCTAGCGAACCCATCTCCCACTAGTGTAGCGATCTTTGGCTGTAAGCCATAAACCCGACATTTGAGGCTATAAGAAAAATCAAACAAGCTTAAATATGCGTCATGAAAAATGAACGTATCAGCGGATGGAAAAAGGAGCAAGGGTTTTTTTTTTCGTTCAATTGCATAAGAAACAACGTAAGTTTAAAATTGGTGTTCGATTTGAGGTGAAACTGTTGGTGTCGTTGCGAATCACAGCTCCTAGACTCACAAAACGAAGGAAGGAAGGATGTGACAGAAAGGCCACGTCAATGTATTGGTTATTACCGCCCATACTTTAACAAATCTATGAGAAAACCAACAGTGCCATACTGATACAAGTCGGTGTTTACAGTGGCAGTTGGTTTCCGCCACTTAGCACGATATTAGACCGGTAATAATCTTAACAATGGTACACCCAGAGCGAGGACAGGGGGACAAACCCCTCCCTCCCAGACGCGAAGTTCAAAGCAAAATTTGGTGAAAGTAAACAAATAGCCGTTAGGCAAGTTATTTCTGTTGTACAAATTCAGGAAATTATCCTATTAAAAGTTTCAGTGGTACTGGCAATATGATTATTGTGTCTTTAAAACCAAAACAAACACTTCCATACTTCGTTAAAAATACGGTACAAAAATATAGCTACGCAGATGCTAATAACCCCCCCCCCCCCCCAAAAAAAAACACATAAATTTTTCCGAGGTCAAAATTGGTTTCTATCGTCTTATTCGAAAATGTGTACTACCTGTAAATTTGATTGCATTCAGTCCCTGAGTGCTCGTTAATGACTTGAGGTTTTTCGCTCTCTTGATCCTCCCAGTGCACAACCCCACTGCACATGCATCGCCATGCACGGCCTTCCTATACAAGCAGATCGCTCACCCGTGGTGGCCATCTTTTTTCCTCTCGATATGTCGACCATGATAGTGGCTCAAGAGGGGAGGTAGGGTGGGTATTTACAGGTAGTATAAATTTTCGATAAGACGAGAGAAACCAATTTTGACCCCGGAAAAAATTAGGTTTCTAGTCGTCGGCACGAAAATTTCTACTACCTACAAATTTGATTGCATTTGCAGTTTGACCTCGTCAATATAGGTGGCAGGCACCATCATGACGGGTTACCCCGGGTTGTGGACTGGTTTTCCCCCAAAAGGTTTAACAAAACTTCGCACTTTATTGAAAATAAACAGGTATTTGGATCTCTATCGTAGGATGTGGTGGCCCTGAAAAGGGCCGTTTTTGCATAAGTAGATCTTGGTTCCGTCTTTGAGAGGTCTTCTGCCGAGAGGTCTTGCTTCCGTCTTCTGGAGGTCTTCGTTTCTGTATTAAGTGCTTAAGGAGGGGGGGCTATGCATCTGGATGTTACAATTGATTCCAGACGATGTAGTCCATCTTCCTGTCTGGTCATGTCCCTAAAGAAGTGGCTCATAAAGACAGTTTGGCTCCTCCATGATGCAGCATGAAGGATATCGGCGATGGAGACGTGATTATGAAAAGCCCATGAAGTCGAGTGCCCTGAGTTCGTGTGCTGTAGCTTTGATGTCGTTGTTGGCGCAGTTGATGTTCTGGTCGACGTAAGCTCTGTTGATAACCGTTCTGATCCAATTTGCGCCTACTGCTGGTGAAGTTGTGTCAGTCCCTTTGGAGAAGGGAAGGAAGAGCTGGATGCGCCCTCTTCGGCATTCCGGGTCACTTGTTCGCTTGATGTAGCAGCGTAGTTCCTGGCCAGGGCAGATAGTCCTCTCAGGTTCTTCGTCATAGATGTTCGTGAGAGCAAGGATGATGATGAGTTTTGCTGGTTTGGAAGATTTCTGCATTTTGGGTCGAAAGTCTGGCCGAGGTCTCAGGTGGATATTTGCAGTTCTCGGAAAAAAAAGCACTAGGCGGGATCACTTGAAAGGGCTTGCATTTCACTGCTGCGGAGGCTTGCTGTGAGAGAGGTTAGGAAGATGGTCTTTCTAGTTAGGTGATTGATTTGACTGGTTTGGATGGGTTCGTACGGTTCATTTGTTAATGAGTCTAGAACGAGTGAAAGGTTCCATTTTGGGAAAGTTTGGTGGATTGAAGGTCTTTCGATCTCGAAGGATTTCAGGAGTGAGGAGATTCGGTAATCTTTGAGAAGGTGTTTGTTTCTGGCGGCCTTGAAGACGGAGTTTAGGGCCGAATGATAGACTAGAATGGTGGAGCCCTTGAAACTGTCTTTGAACAGATCAGCGAAGAAAACTAGAAGGTCTTGAATAGGG
Organism: Lithobius niger; assembly: GCA_023313725.1. NCBI lineage: Eukaryota > Metazoa > Arthropoda > Chilopoda > Lithobiomorpha > Lithobiidae > Lithobius > Lithobius niger. The sequence continues at coordinate 34,884 of JAHWFP010266515.1, read as the reverse complement.
CGTTGATAGATAGGATTAACCTTCTGTTGCTTACACCAATGAAACCATCTTTCCCAGTGGCTGTTGTACAGTTTGTTGGTGGAGTTCCGAAGAGCCTTGTTGGCGATGTGGGTGGCTTGTTCTTCAAATATTCCAGCCTCCTTGATGAGTCGGGTGATAGTAGCCGGCAGTGCAGATGTAAAATTTTGGAGTTCGGGTGAAATTTGGTTCCCTTCTGTTGGGATAGAAGGTCTGTAGGGTTAGGAGCTGGGGGAACTAAGGGGCTGCAGGTCAGTTTGGTGCGATCAGTAGGAATAGTCCCTGGGTCTGTTCGATCTTTGCCAGGATCACCGGGAGAAATTTAAATGGAGGGAAGAGGTAGGCATACAGATTCTTCCACGGGAAGGTGAGAGCATCGACTGCACAAGCCAGGTCGTCCGGAATTGGGCTGAAGAATTGGGGAAGTTTGGCATTGTGCATCGTGGCGAAGAGGTTGATCATGGGTTTTTCCCAGATGTTGAAGAGAGATTCGCAAATTGATGTCTTGAGGACCATTCTCCTGATGGTGATTTGTTTCGAGACAGTGTGTCTACTATGACATTCCGATTGCTGGGAATGTGAAGTGGTTGGAGAGTCCTGTTGAGTTCCAAGCACAGGTTGAAGGTGTCTGAGGTGATTTGATGTAGGACTCGTGAAAGGGTTCCTCCTTCCCTGCGAATGTAGGCGACTGCAGTTGTATTGTCTGCCTGGATTTGGACAATATTGCCTGCTATGAGGTGGTGAAAATGGAGAAAGGGCTTGAAGATTGCACGTAGTTCTAGGACATTGATGTGATCATTCGTGTTGGGAGGCCAAGTCCCACTCACTTCGTTGTCCAGGATGTGTGCCTCCATTCTGTTGGGGATGCGTCGGTGAGTAAAAGGAGGTTCAGAGGTGGTTCATGGAGAGGAACCCTTTGGTTAGGTTTGAAGTGTCCATCCACCATTGAAGACAGGTCCAGGGGAACTTGTGATCGGTTGGTATGGGCTTCTTGGATGAGGGAAGATGAGAGCCCCAATTGTCAATGCGGAAGTGATGCAGGGGGCGAGTCATTTATATGCCATATGGTAGGAGGTTGGCCATTGAATCCATTTTGCCTAAGAGAGAGTTCAGGGAAGTTAGGCAGTGGTTTGGCGTTGAGAGAACGAGAGACTGTGGTTCAGGAGGTCGTTTTTTCCTTTCTGATGAAGGGGTGACCGTGGCTTCCTGCAAGTTTAATTATACGACGAGAAAGATAAAGGTTTGACTGGTTGCAGTCTAGACTTTTTCCAGTTGATTCCAAAGTCTAATCCGTGTATTAGTTGAATTGCAGATGTGGTGTTCCGAAGGAGTTGGTGAGGGTTGGCGTTGTTGAGGAGCCAGTCGTCGAGGAAGGCGTTTGCAGGAATTTGGTGGCGAAGGAGATGACCTAGAACCGGTTTCAGGGATGAGCGTGCAGATGCAAGGAGCAGCGTTGAGGCCGAATGGGAGGCTCTGAAATTCGTAAACTTTCTGTTGATAGAAGAAACGGAAGTAGTGTAGGAATTTCCTGTGTAATGGGATGTGGAGATATACATCTTCGAGGTCATTGAGGTTGTCCATTTCAGGGGTTTCAATGAGAGACGAATGGACTGTAAGAGTTTCCATTTTGAAATGGTCGTTGTGCATGTGTCGATTTAGCGGCTTAGATTGAATATCATTCTCTCGCCGCCGGACTTCTTTGCTCTCAGGAAGATGGCACTGTAGAAGCCAGGCTTCGAATGATCGGGGCAGAGGCGTATTGCGTTTTTGTCCAAGAGCTGGTTTACTTCTATGGTGAGAGCTGGTGAGGTTTTGGTTGCAAAGTCCCAAGGGGGGGGGGGGGGCTAAGAGTCGGGTTTTTGAGATGAAGGTAGGTTGAAAGCCATAGGAAACGATGGAGAGGATCATTTTGTCTTCTGTGATTTGCTGCCATGTGGGTAGGTAATGACGAAGTCTGCCACTACGGGGCGATCATGGGCATAGTCATTGCTTGTGACGAGACCTGCTTTTGCTGGATGTGGAGGAGTATTTGATGCGGTTGTCGGGAGTGGAGCTCCTATCGTTCCTGTTGTGGTTTCGATCAATAGGATTTATTGTTCCCTCGAAAGGACTGGTTTTGACGGGAAGAGGTTTGAGCTTTGTATTGTTAAGGTTGGCTGGAGGTCTTGAGAGTTTCAGGCGCTTGAGTTTGATTGGTGGGCTGGATTGAGATGGTTTACGAAAGTTGGATTGATGAGAGCTTGGGTTTAGGCTTTCGGGAAATGTTGAGGTGAGGGGCAAGTGTCGGAATGTGGCCTCTGAATAGGGTGTCGGTTTCGTGCAATGGTTGGTTTCGGAGAATGTGCTTTGTGGATGCGTTAAGGTTTGACGTGGCGCGCAATGCAATGTCTCTTAAGTAGGAGAGTAGAGTTGAATACGGCCTTTGTGAACCAATTGAATGAGTGAAACGTTGCGAATGACATTTTCTTGAAGAGCTTAAAGATGAGGAATGGAGGTGCTTCATGTTTTTCTGGCATAACTCGAGGGTTAATTTTTTGCAGAGTGCGTTGATGGCGGTGGCGAGGAAGTCGGCTTGAGAACAGGTGCGGAGATCCAGTTGCATAATTTTGTCATTTCCCCTGAAAACGTCAGTGGGGACTTCAGTGCTGTTTGGAATGAACAGAGCAGTCCCGAAATTCATCTTGGCTTTGGTGGCTAGGAATTCCATTGTTGATAAGTTTCAAAAAGACGGGGGTTTGCTGCTCCATCGCCGGAGGCTTTGAAGAACCAAGATTCACGTCCTGGGGGAGGAGGTGGATGTTCTTGGTCAAGTTCCAGGGATTCCCCCTTTCCTAGGAGGGAGCCTCCTGTTCGGAGTAGAGTGGTGAGGAGAGTCGTGAATTGGCCAACTTTGGCTTTTTCACGTTTGTTTCTGTCCCGGAGACCAAATCCAAATCCCATTGAGAGTCCTCTGTTCTTTGGCTGGGGGCGGAGGAGTTGGTTTGTAGAGGTAGTCGTCCGGAATGATGGCCTCAACTGCTTTGAGAAGGTCGTACAGGGGGAATGCCGATGGGTCATTGTCGGCCTGGAGGGAATCCTCGTTGGGGTCCAGAGGAGGTTGGGCGAAATTTACATGATGAGCGTGATGCCGTCCTAATGTTGATGCTGAGTCCAATTCGTCTTCAGTATTCAGGATGTTTGAGAGAAGAGTGTGAAGCTCGGCTGCGGATAAAGTTGAACGGCGTTTCTTTGATGCGGTTTAATCGGCTGCGAGTTTCCATTTGCGGGATTCGCTGCTAGAGGACGTGATTCAGTCCTGAATGTAGGTGGCGTCCTGTGGGGCGGGGCTGGTGATGGGTGCCGCAGGAGGGTTCTTGTAAGGGAAGTCCCTGATTGAGTGGTCCGTGAGGCGGTGGATTTCATGAGGTGGTAAGGGTTCCGAGTTCGGTGCATGATGAAATACTGATGATACATCGAGTGGAAGATGCTGGGGTTAGGATGCTGGTGCAATTGTGGAAGGTGGTTGTTGGGTGCACGGAATGGGTGAGGCAGATTGTTCTTGGGTGTTCGAGGTCGGTGAGGAGACGGCAATACGATGATGCTGGGGTCAACCGGGGTGGGGCTTGACGGTGATGAGTCCATTGTCAATAAAAATGCCGATGCTAGTGGCGAATGGGCTTGACGAATGGCGACGAATGGGCGGCGAATGGCAGCGAGTGGCGAGTGGGCTGGCTGCGACGAGTGGTCTTGTCCTCGTGAATGGGCACGGGTGACGAATGGGCTGTGAGCGGTGAACGATGGTCGGGCTGACGAATCGACGAGTGGGCTTACGAATGGCGATTGGGTTTGCGAATGGTGAATCTTGCAAACAGAAGAGAGTGGCTTCTTCAGGCGATGTCTGGTGATGAGAGCTTGACGAAAAGAGATGACCACCAGGGTTGAGCGATCTGCTTTTATAGGAGGGCTGCGCATGGTGACGCATGCGCAGTAGGGATGCACACTGGTCGGATCAAAAGAGCGAAAAACCTCAAGTCATTAAAGACCACTCAGGGACTGAATGCAATCAAATTTACAGGTAGTAGAAATTTTTGTGAAAACGAATAGAAAGCGAATTTGTGTTTCGGGATGTCTGATTTCTTAGATCCTTAACATTCCCATTTATACATCCTTAATATCCCAAACTAAACGAGAGCTGAACAAGGTTTTTTTTTTGTTTCAGCATATGTGATACTGTATTTGTGTATATTTGTGAGCGAAGTAGGAAATTATTTGTTATGGTTTTAAAGAAACGATAACCATATTAGGACGACAATGGCCGATTCGGTTTCGCCCCCTCTGTTCTTGTGTGCACCACATCAACGCTGTTCCTAACTCCCTATAAACTACCAATGACTAGGTAAGCACAACACAACGAAAGGTGCCAAATAAATATCGTGCCTGTGTAACGGAACTTGGTGCTGATACTGAAACTGCTTGTGAATCACTGCAGAAGTATTACCTTAGCGATGCCACTGAGACACAAGATGCTATTCAGCTGGCAAAAACTGGTTAGATACTGGCCGATAACTGGTTAGCGCCACGAAACGAAGACGCCAGATTGCCATCACGATTGTATAACCCCTCGTACATGTACACGCATAACCTGACGCGCGTAGACGCGAACGCAGAAAAGAAAACTGGTTTCTTCCCTATCGCTTACCCATAATCCATTGCGAATCGGCAGCGCGTTGGAGTTGGCATAGGCTCAACTTTTCCGCGTGAGCCGTGCGGCAGGACGGGTTTTTCTGCCCTCCAGCTACTACGAAACTGGGTGTTCAATAGAGGGATTTGTAAATAGGTCAATTCGGTCGGTCATTCTCACCCCTTTTTACGCGTGATTGTGGACACACTAGCGCTGCTTTCTTTTCTGTGTCTGCTTGTATGTGCGTCAAGTTAAGAGTGTGCATGTACGAGGGGTAAGAATAGCCATAAATACACTGTGGCAATAAAATATTATTTTCGTAGGCTACTATAGTAGTTTGGCACAGGTTGATCAGAAAATCATCCATCAATAATTCGGCTTTTTAAGTTCCTGTTTGCTTCCAAGTTACCCCTCGTACATGCACACGCGTAACTTGACGCGCATACAAGCAGACACAGAAAAGAAAGCAGCGCCGGTGTGTCCACGATCACACGTAAAAAGGGGTGAGAATGACCGACCGACTTGCCCTATTTACAAATCCCCCTATTGAATACCCAGTTTCGTAGTAGCTGGAGGGCATATAAACCCGTCCTGACGCGCGGCTCACGCTGAAAAGTTGAGCCTACGCCAACTCCAACGCTCTGCCGATTCGCAATGGATTATGGGTAAGCGATAGGGGAGAAACCAGTATTCTTTTCTGCGTTCGCGTCTACGCGCGTTAAGTTACGCGTGTACATGTACGAGGGGTTAAACTATTAGACCATTTTGTAAGAGCTTCCACAACACAGATTCTTCAACTAGCCCGCTGTATCTCTACCTTTTTTCCCACCGTCTTACCAATTACCTAGTTGCCATTTGTCTGTTGTTGCTCTTCCTTCCAATCCTAAACAAAACAAAGTAATACATTCAAGTTAAAAAGTCCAGTTGAAGGGAAGTGAGCAGTCAAACTTAGGGGTAGGAGGGGGAGTAGCCAATCGAACACTGACCCACAGAGACAAAGAAAGATAATCTGGCCCTGTAAGTCGCCATATTGCATTTTGCAGTGTCCAGCTTCTTGGTGGTAGTGGTTCTTCATTTTTTTTGTCTGCCATAAAAACAAACAAGAAAAAAAAATATCGTGTATTCGCGGATGTTTGAGTGGAACTTAGGTTGTTATACCCAGATCGGTGTTACAGTGGTAATCGGAAAAAAATATCCTAGGAAAAAATATCCCGGAAGAAATATCCCCAGAAAAAATATCCCCGCAAAAATGATCCCCAGAGAAAAAAAAACACTATTCACTTGAGTGAGTTGTTTAATTCTTCTATGAGGACTTCGGGAGACCAATTGAATGATTATTTCCAAATTATTTTTAGAAACAATCATTCAACTGGCTTCCCGAAGCCCGCATCGAAAATTAAACAAGTCATTCAGTGATGTCAGGAGCCCAATTTTGTTTACCGCGGTTACTTTACTTTATTCAGTTACTGGAGCCTACTAAGGGCAGATATCTAAAACAAATCCCCAAATAATAAAACCCCTGCTAATACACAAATCAAACTCACCCACACACGCACTCACCGACTGACATGTTCCAATTTAAACACAAACTGCGTTCACTTTCTGTTATTACTAAAGATTAAAAACAATCCTTGTTCCCTGGAATTGGAGTTCAAATTATAGTTCATTTTGTCCAAGTGAACTCTAATCCGTTTTTATCTGCATTCCATTGGCTAAACGACATCGCTGGAAAATGTTTAAAATCAATCGTCTTAGAATGTTAAGGACAGCTCTACAGATAATTCACAGTTAGGTAGGAATTGTGAAAAACTTAGAAATGTCCTGGAAATTCCATTACTGGGAAACTGCTTGAATATCTTGAAATTATATATGTTTCACCAGTACAGTGGTGAACGGAAATTAGAAGACGTGAGTGAAGAACACTGCAAAATTTAGCAAGAAAGCCGTCGTAAGCTAAATATGAATAGTTTTTATTTTCCCCCGGAGATTATTTTTCCGGGGATATTTTTTCCGATGGATATTTTTTTCCGTGGATACTTTTTCTGTGGATATTTTTTCCGGAATATTTTATCTGGGATATTTTTTCTGGAATTCGTTACAGTCACCACTGTTTCTTGGAAAATTCGCAGGCTTACTGACAGCCCCAAGAGTGAGATCCAAGTTTTTGATAAAGACCACAAATTGTAGGACTTGGTCGAAAATTAAAGCTGTAGTTATCTTTGAACTGCGGAAGAAGACAGTCAGTAAGGTCCAAAGCCACCTGTACTACGTCTCTCACTGCAGGTATTTTGTGAATTATGGCAGGTGTTCGTTCGGTAGACCCATTACAGCAGGGGGATTGTAAGAAGAACCTTACAACAGACAAACAAACAAAAGAAAACCCATTATTTTCGGTAGCGAGTCTACTATTTATAAACGAGGAGACAGACGCAGAAAAAGACAGCTTGTTTATCAGAACTGTTAACAGTCCAGCCCGCAGGCAAGATAACCCTCCGCCATGCAGTTGTTTCTGTTATGTGCAGACCTAGTTTTCTTGCCCGACATTCCCATTCTTTTCTTTTTTTCTATGTTGGTTTCCGTCTTGGGTGCCACGAACAAAGAAAAATGGCCGGAATTGGTGAGTGGTGCTTTGATTGAAGTCCAGCTTGGTTGCCCCAGGCTGGTGCAGGCTGGCAGTTCATCTGGGAGAGAGAGTAATTCTATTATTTATCGGTAAGATGGATTTGCAGGGACTCCTCGTTCGTCTCTTACCATCTGTCTAGCTTCTCACACACCAGCTCCATCATTTTCGAAGACGGCGACGGATTCGTACAGAGTGGAGGCAGGTAGGTATATAGGTAGGTAGGCAGGTTTGGAGGGAGGAGGGTGTAGATGGGCGAACGCGTAATATAAGACAGACAAAGGACCCTACGTGGAAATTGACGGCGAAATGGTTTCGCATAAATGTAACTGCATATGAGAAATTGTAAAAAAATTGTGATTGAATTGTTAAAGTGCATGCATGTGAGTGTACGTGAAAGGTGTCTATTTATTTATTTATTTATTTATTTTGGAAAAATGTGTGTGAATTCTTAGGATTTAGACTTTGAAGTTGACGGTGAATTGGGCATAAGACAACGGGGAGTGTTGGCTGGTTATCGCTAGTATCGCACTGCCTCTATGAGACAGCTCTTTTTCTTTCGAGAGCGCAAGACAAGACAACTCCGAGATGGATTCCGGCTGCGTCGACCAAGAGACTGAGACATTACCGATAACCAGTCAACATTCCCTGATATGCGATTAAAAACAGATGGTACTTAACGTCTAACTACAAGATGTGCTTATTAACCAAAACGACCAGTTTGGGAGTGAACGGAGATTTTCAGCAAGGGATTTCCTGACAAATCAGACTCACAGTTCATAAGTAACAAGTAATCTATTTTAATTTTCAGCACAAATAGAACATTTGTGTGCCTTGTCCACAATCAAAAGTACAAAGATAAGTACAAAGTGTAAAGTAGTGAGTGACATGGCGGCACCCAGCTCACAACATGGCGGCACCCAACATGGCGGCTCACAACATGGCGGCACCCAGCTAGGTTTTACAGGGCTGCTCCCTTTTTTATCTTTGTACTTTTGATTGTGAACAAGGCACACAAATTATCTATTTGTGCTGAAAATTAAAATAGGTTGTTTGTTACTTATGAACTGTGAGGCTGGTTTGTCAGGAAACTACTTATTAAGGTTTCATTCGTCGTTATTTGTCACAGTTATGAATGTAAGTGCTGTTTGCGTTTTTGTTGGGAATTATATAAAAACTTAGAATAAGCGTAACAGTGCTTCCACTTACGCGGAATTTTTTTCCTTTTTAGGGGAAAAATGCCCTTCAAAGGGAAAAAATATTAGATAGGGAAAAGGGAAAAAATGGGGAAATTCTAGTGTTTTATTTGCAAGTTTTTGCAATTTACTCAAGTAACTCACGCTATTTTCTCTCTCTCTCTCCAGATCCACCTTATCGAAACTCTAACAAACGCGTGTTAACGTTGTAAACCTTTACCCAACCCCAATTTACAATTTGGTTAATGTTTATTTCTCGTCTGTTGCGGGTTTATTAAGGCTAAAATAATGAAATTGTGGGAGTATACTAAATTTTACAGGTCCATCACTTCTGGCAAGAACAGCAGGAGGACTAGTTCTAATAAAATAAGTGTTTTTTTTTAATTTTATTTTCAATTTTCAAGTTCCTGTGTCGTTCCTGCGCTCATAATTTTTTTTAAATTATGAAATGTTTAAAATTAGTGGTGTAATGAAAGGAAATTAAATAAGAGCAGTAAAAAAAAAGGGACATTTTCATTTGCAAAGAGAGGAAAAAAAAGGAAATTTTGCCTTTACTCAGGGATATTCTGTAAGTTAGCAGTGGAAGATGCGTAATGCAACTGAACTTCCTGTTGAACGCTAGAAAGCGACCAGGACAGCCGTCTTTGCTTTGTCTTGTTTTCGGATTTGTTGCGTCAGGAAAGGCCGTGTTTTTCTTCTTTTAATAACCTTTAAATAGTTTAAATCGTTTATGCGTTATAAGTTTCGGTTGTAATTTTCGGTATATTTGGAAGCGGAAGTACAGCCTTGTTTGCGTTTCACTGGGAAATAGTTTAGTCGCCGTGTGCGCGACGGGTTGGCTTATTATGTAAGTGCTCAGGGAATAGACGATCGGTTTCAGGTACAAGTACTCAATTCCAATTTATTCCTTAATGCTAGGCTAGGGGACCAAGCACAGAGCACCACATATTAGGCATCAGTTCAAGACAAGCTCGTACTGACCCTAAGCCCAGAGAGGTCCAACCGTTTCGTTCGAACTCTCCCCAACAAGTTATCGATCGAGTGCTGCGATCAGTATTTATACGATCGCGAACAATAGATCTAGCCTCAGGGTTTACGTCACGTGACGGCAAACTGCATAGGTCCGGTTCCTGCTGGTTTAGCCAGCAGGCACCGTTTATACAAAGGAGCTGGCGCTCTGCCAACTGGCGCACGAGGCGGCAATTGAGAGGGCGCCCAGCCACTTCACGTAATAGCAAGGTACACTGCATGGTGTTGGCCATGCAGCGCATCTTGTATTTCATGTTACGCACGTTACATCTCCCCCTCCCTAAGTGTTTGCTTAGGCAAGGAGAGACCTACCTTATATGATACTCATAGCCCACTGCCCTGCAAAAAGTTTTAAAAAAATTTCATTGAAACAATTTATTAAAAAACACTTAAAAACTATACAGAGTTTCACAACTCGTTCACAAATACCCTTTCCTCGTACCCCTTAGTGGTGGTCGGCGACTAAGAAGCTAACTTACTCTACACAAATTTCAACAAACGGAATTGTGTGGTGTTTGCAGGTCCACACATCACAAGGCTCCACATAATCCTGTGAATTGTTCTTTTGAACGTCCGAAGTTCCACACACCATCACACCTGAATGGTTTCTCCAGTCGTATGACGAACCTCAAAGTTCGTATTCACCCACGAAGCTGGACTTACGCCTCCTCCCAGGTGTCTCCTCCTCTTCTGCCCTCCTATGGCCAGGGCTCCCAGCCTGCCCGAGAAGCTTCCAATGGATTTCTTTAATGGGGCAAGACCAGACACCCCAACCACACTCTTGCATCTGAAGATTCGACCCTGTCGAGCAAGCCGATCCCATCTTCTCCGACGAACTTCCTCTCCCACCTGGCTATGTACACCTCCAAGTCGCACCATCGGTTATATACACAGTTCCTCTTCATTCCCTGTACATATTTACACCACGTAGAAATGTCATTTGGATCGTCTCCCGACGTGCGGCTCCACCAGGGTCTTCGTACATGCACCTCAGTGCTTCATGCCTGAACCTTGACGCTTCCATGCGGATGTCTTGCAGGTCAGTCATCTGTACACCGCCTATGTTGCCAACACCTCGTTGCCTTCCCCAAACTCCTTCATCGAAAACCAGTTCGAAGTCCTTTGACTCACACGGTTATATACACACACCAAACGAAGTGTCACAAAGCACTTCTTCCCAAGCAACTTCCGACCACCATGCGTAGTCGGCATCGCTGCACCTCACACAATCCTACACCATACTTGTAGTCCATCTGCACACACCATGAAGTACGCACACTTCAACACAAATCTTCGTCTTCGTTCAGCCGAACCACACCCACACGTGCCCTCCACGTCCCTTTGATGACATCCTGGTGGTCCCATCCATCGGTTGTGCCCTCTCGAGCGGACGAGCGAATGGTTGCCACCGTCAAGTTCGTGCAAAACAAGTCCAGCAACCAGTCAGTCAGTGGCCGAGAGAAAAATTTGGCGCTCTCACCACTACTTTCTGGAGTTTACAGAAAAGAGTCTTTTCACCCTTTACTGTTCACCTGCTGGGAAAGTAACGTTCAAACATTCAGCAGAATTCCGGAATTGCGGTCATCAGGAGTGCCTCTGGTTTCAAGGGGGGTTTGGCTGCCAAGACCTCCTACCCTATCACGCATCGAACACTCTACCTCAATCCGAACATTCAACCTAATTCTTCAATCTATTTTCATAGATTGTGTCCTTAGATCGCAGCAATCACATGTTGGTAAAGTGCATCTGGACAAACGCCTCTAGAGCGAGCCCGCAGCTTTGCCCAAACACGCTACGCAGAGCTTGACCTCGCACTGCCATCCCGCATGCGAGCAGAGGTCCTCACAGGAGGTTCTCCCACATTTAAAACGAACTACGGCCGTAGTCCACATGTCACCAAGTCCAGTGACCAGACGCCGAGAGTGACGTACTCTCATTTCGCGTCTCCACGGAATAAACAATTCCGTCGGGATCGTGCTACACGCCTTACATGCCCTACCTCACACTGTAGTTGTCTAGCTGACCCTTTAAGATCAACTAACCTAGACAGTGTGTCCGCTACCGAGCTGAACAATCACTTGAAACTAAAATAATTCACGTCAGTCCCATGAAAACAACGTTTCCGAACTGCCCCTTTAAATTAGTTTCCGTCCGTGTGTCTCACAGCCTGTTTTGAATTGATTCCTTCCGGTCAACCAAAGCTACACTATGTGCAACACAGGTGCTTCTCTGCATAGCCACTCCGAGGTTTTCGCCAGGAGTGCCTTGCATCAAAGCCTTCGAAAATTAACCTATTTTGAATTTTCCAGTCCAAATCATAGGCCTCTTTCGGATCGCCACCGCACATATTCCTGTGTGCAAGAATTGTGAAATCTGCACTCAGCGTATATGAGGATGCGATCATCGTTTGTACGCTGTAAAAAATGTGTTTAGTCAATTTTTATACACGACAAACGGGTCAAAATGCGGCAGCCTATTCACGTTCTTGTTTCCGGTTTGTAGACCTGAACCAGGTTGTGAACTGATGCCTCATTTTTGGTTGCCAACCTTACCGTTCGTAAGTGCAAGCAGTTTTAGCTGCTCCACAACACGTTTCGGCCAACTGACAATGGGCATGACTATCCCAATTTTGGAACAGAAAAATTGAGTTTGGACCGTAGCCACGGTTTCCGCTTAATTTTTCTCATTTTCAAAACCCAAACTTTGGTCCGTTAAATTAGTGGTTACGGCCGCACTGCGCATTTGAATTTTCGGATCCAAATCACAACTTTTTTTTTCTCACCTTTTAACCATCCAAAGTTATGTCTGTAACAATTCGTAATCCAAAGCCTACTTCCAGCCACTAGATTAACAAATTCTACAGCTCACCATTCCCTGTAATCCATACGACAATGAACCTGCATACATGTTCACGTCTTTAGGAGCGAGGGGGGGGGGGGTACGTATGATAAATATGCTTTCTTTTTTTTTCTTCTTCACAATTCGTCACAGTACGTCCCATCCGTATTCCAGGCAACCATTTCCGGTTCCAGAAACACCCAGAATAAAAAAAAAACCTACTTTTCCCGAACACAATAAAAAAAATTGCATCCAATCCAAGTCGCCAATTTGCCGAAATTAGTATGTTCCTTTCGGACTAGCTTCACAAATCGTCAGTTTTTATTTACTCCAGATTGTTGAGTAGTAATCCACCCAACTGCGGAATCAAACGAAGTCTAGATCAAACCTTGTTTAAATTCCTTACATTTTGACGTAATACTCTTAGCGGGGACAAGTTCGAATCTGAATAAAGCCATTCCGAATTGGAACCCGTCTTCCACACAAGATGTGCCAAAATCTTTCCCATTCTCCGTGATCTAGACAGTATTTCTACTTTCCAAGATCCTTGCCCATTTTTGTGCGTTACTTAAATCCAAGTTTCACACTACTAATGATCGTGAAATAGGAGGTTTCCAAGCGTAATCGGTAGTCCCACTTCCGACTCCCAATTTTGCTCTTACAGTGAGAAAAAAAAATTTTGTCTTTCCCCCTTTTTTTTTTCTCGGTTCTGAAGTTTGTTTTTCGATTTGGGTCTTTTTAATTCCCCAAATCTACTTAAAACTTCAATCCTAAATTTGCGTTATTTTTGCCACAAATTCAAAATTCATAAGTCTACTAGTGACTCGTGACTCGGCAACCAAACGTTCACTCAGCATAGCAATGGACAGGATGAATCCCCCACCACATACGTCATCTCTGAAGAAACTAGTGATGGTTTCATTTTTCCTTCAAGAAATGGCACGGTTATTTATCACGTCAATATTAGAAGCATGAGGTCAAATTTCGACAATTTTTTACTGCACTTCCAAACCATTAAACAAGACATTCGTACTATTGTTTTATCGGAAATATGGATTAATGAGCAAGAAACTTTTTTCTACAGTATCCCGGGATATACGGCCTATTTCAGTTGTTTTGAGGACGAAAGAGCAAGTGGAGTTGCTATTTTCATTCGTGATTGTTTTACAGTTGAAAGTGTCAGCAATGTTCTTCAGGCCGGAGCTGGCATTAAGCTCCAAATTGCTTCGTCAATATCTGTTATTGCATTATACAGATATCATTCGTATAATGTACAATGTTTCTTAATCGACTTAAATGCTTGCTTAGATGGTAATCGAACCACACAAGACTGCATACTGATTGGTGACATCAATATTGACTTGCTTAAAGCAGATAATTATGTCAGCGACTATTTAAATGTGATGGCTTCTCACGGGTTCATCTCTTGCATTAATATACCGACTCGAATTACTGAGACAAGCCAGACCTGCATTGACCATGTCTTTATTAGAAGCAAGAACTATGAATCTTTCAACACTGCTGTGATAACCACGGATGTGTCTGACCATAGTGCTACGGCTGTTTTGGTTAAAAATATCACTGGAATTAAAAACTTTATCGGCGGTAATGCCTATTTGCAGATTGATTATAACTCCCTATTGGGCAAACTTGAATCTGTTGATTGGAGTCATGTTGTTAATATGGATAATGTGAACGTCAGCTTTGAGTATCTCAATCAAATACTTCAAAGAAAAATAAATGAAGCAACATATGATAAAAAAATCACCTGCAGCCATCGAAAACTGAAACCATGGATTACTGAAGATCTGCTACGCTGCATCAAAAAAAGAGAAAGCATGTTCAGGAAACACAAACAGCAACCTCGAAATGAAGTGTTGAAACAAGAATATCATCAGTACATGAATCAACTGACTGATAGTATCAGATTAGCTAAAGACAATTACTACAAGGCTCAATTTGCTCAAGTGAAAGGAGATCCTCGGAAACAGTGGAAGCTTATTAATGAGTTAACTGGCCGAAGGCAGCCACTCAAGCCACCTGAAATCATCAAAACGAATGATGAACTGTGCAAATTTCAGGACTCACCTGAAGCCTTCACAGACATTTTTAATGACTTTTTTGTATCGGTCAGTGAGAAATTCTTGCTGAAAATATGACTGTGGAAGCAGAAACTCCTATTGCCCCAAATGAAAAAGGTACGGGTACTTTTAGACCTGAATCTTTTTTTTATGTCCCCTATCAGCGCATCTGAAGTTTCAGCCTTGATTAAAAATCTTCTCTCCAATAAGGTCCCAGGTCATGACCAGATTACAGCAAAATTTTTGAAAAAGACCACAAGTGTCTTTTCCCCAATCCTAGCAGATCTATTTAACAAATCACTTAAAACTGGTATCTTTCCTAATATTCTTAAACAAGCAACTGTTATTCCTGTTTTTAAATCTGGCAGTAAGCAAGACCTGAACAATTACCGGCCGATCTCTTTGTTGCCAGTGTTCTCCAAAATTATTGAACAATGTGTAAAGTCAAGACTTTCTAGTTATATAGACAAGTTTCGGATATTATCTAAAAATCAGTATGGTTTTCAAGGTGGTCTTAGCACCGAAAATGCTTTAGTTGAGTTTACCAGTGCTGTTACTAAGTCCCTGGATGAGGGAAAATGCCCTGTTGCACTTTTTTTAGATATCCAGAAAGCTTTCGATACGGTACACCACGATACCCTTATCGAAAAACTTGAGGCAATTGGTATCCGAGGCACACCTCTTCAATGGTTTTTAAGTTACCTAAAAAATAGAACTCAAATTGTTAAAATCTCTAGAACATGTAGCAATCTCAGAGGAATTAAGTATGGGGTACCGCAGGGCTCTGTATTAGGGCCCATTCTTTTCTTGTTGTATGTCAACGACTTTTGCAATTTTGACTTTAATGGATCTCTCTTTGCTTTTGCGGATGATACTGCTCTGTTGTATAATGGTGATACCTACAAATGTTCCATCAATCAGCTTAATCTTGATCTCTGTGATATTAGAAAATGGTTCGATAGCAATCATATGTTTCTTAATGTGAAAAAAACCTCTTATGTGATTTTTTCTCTTAAAAAGAGTGTGAACTTTGAAGATATGAAAGTAGTTTACCACTACGGAGCATGTGAACAAAACGATGTCTGCAGTTGTCCTGATATTACTAGGTCGTACACCATTAAGTATCTGGGGTTACTTTTTGACCAACACCTTAGGTGGAACTTTCACATCGACTACTTAGTTAAAAAACTAAGAAAGGTCTTGCATGTTTTTTATTACCTGCGTAGGGTGACTGTTCGCAATACTATGGTTGATATTTACTATGCCTTAGTTCACAGTATTCTACAATATGGCATTTCTTGTTGGGGAGGCTTGTGTTTCACTAACTTGCAGCCCCTTCTTTCTATGCAAAAAAAAATGGTTAAGGTTCTAACCATGTGCAACAGTAGATCCCGCTCGATGCCACTGTTTAGAGAATTGAATATTCTTCGTCTGAGATGTATGTATATTCACAAAATTGTTTGCTTGTATCAAAGCCAAAGACTATTTACACCAGTTGGATGCCTTCATAGCACACGTGCTGTGGATGAGCAAAAGGTTATGTTTCCAAAAACAAAGACTGAGTCTGCTCATAAGGTCCTCTCCTACGTTGCTCCTAAAGTGTTTAACCAGGTTCCTTTTGCCATTCGCAGCGAAACGAACAATAGTAAATTTAGCAAAGAGCTTCGTTCATGGTTACTAACTAAGGACGAAGTTGAAAGTCTTACTAGTACCATGAAATAGAATTTGTTTTTATTTTAGTGCATTGAAACAGCAATTTGTTTATTTTATTAACACATTGTCACTTCTATTGGGTCTGTTTTCGTATTGCATCTTTTTTATATATACTTTTTTCGCTGTATATATTTTAATACTTATGGTTATACAATTTGATTTGTTATTGCCCCGCGCTCGAGTTTTTTCTCAAGCGGGACCTTTGTTCCTGTGGATTGCTGTAAACTTGTATAATAGTTTCACCCATAACCTTTTGTACAGCGTTTTGACCACTTGGAGCAATAAACTTCACTTCACTTCACTTCACTTCACTAGTTTCCGCAAAATTCACAATAATAAGTACGTGGTTCGCTTATTACCGTTTTGCTCAACATTCAACTTGCAGCCTAAAAGTGCGTTCCTTCAATTTTAAGACTTTTGCAATTTGCGTTTGTGTCGGGTTTTTGTCCCCTTCACTCCGTTATTTGCAAGTTTCTTTATTTTCTTTCCAGAAAAATGGTGATTTTATTTCTGCCAAGTTTTTAGGCCTAGCATTAATAAAACATAGCGTTTTGTGGTTTCTCGACACGCGGTCACAGGACGAGTCCACTAACAGCTCCCAAGTTTAACGTTTTTATTTCCAGAGAAAAAAAAACGGGGTGTTTTCTATTCATGCTAACTGGTTCTGTTTAGCGTAATAAAAAACTGGCTTGCCAAGGTTGTCCACGCACGCGGCCACAGGCTGGATCTCGGCTCACCCCCAAGTGTTGTAAATCCCCTAGCAACGGGCTGCGTACCCATTGCCAAGACTCTTCACAACGGTTTTACTTTATTTTTAATTAAAAAAATAAAGTGGGTATTTTCATTGTGGCCTTCGAGCTATTAACTCTTATACCAAATGAAAATGCGGCCCTTCGTGGTTTTCCCTACACGAATTGCCCCCAATTAGGTTCACTTTACCATCGGAATTTTTTATAGAATCGGAAGCACCGAAGTGTCCGGATTCGAATCCCAAAGGACAAGTTCCCCAAAATAGGCGCCAGAGATTTTTCATGCTTTATTCCATCCCGAAGGTTTGGAAAGCATCCTATCCCGAAGGTTTAGGTAATCCCGGACGGGCCCCCAAAATATGTAAGTGCTCAGGGAATAGACGATCGGTTTCAGGTACAAGTACTCAATTCCAATTTATTCCTTAATGCTAGGCTAGGGGACCAAGCACAGAGCACCACATATTAGGCATCAGTTCAAGACAAGCTCGTACTGACCCTAAGCCCAGAGAGGTCCAACCGTTTCGTTCGAACTCTCCCCAACAAGTTCTCGATCGAGTGCCGCCGATCAGTATTTATACGATCGCGAACAATAGATCTAGCCTCAGGGTTTACGTCACGTGACGGCGAACTGCATAGGTCCGGTTCCTACTGGTTTAGCCAGCAGGCACCGTTTATACAAAGGAGCTGGCGCTCTGCCAACTGGCGCACGAGGCGGCAATTGAGAGGGCGCCCAGCCACTTCACGTAATAGCAAGGTACACTGCATGGTGTTGGCCATGCAGCGCATCTTGTATTTCATGTTACGCACGTTACAATTACTCGCCTCAACTTTTCACGAATTTTTTTTTTTACGTGTCAGTATGATAAATACCGAATTTGCCGAATGTGCTTGTTATATTAGTATTGTGTTGGTGTGTACGGGTCGAAATTTCTTTTGCTTAGTTATGAAAATAAAACGGTATTTTAACCTACGTGATGTTCGTAGATTGCCAGATAGACCACATTACCGTAAATGCTTTATTAAAGGCATTATTAACAGTCGGGGCCTTTAGTTAAAAATCAAACCATTTTAACCTAACCACTATTAAAGACCCATCGCAATCGAGACCCGATCATTACATAATTTTTGCCTTGTTAAAGGAATCATATCAAAAACCAAAACTGGTAAAAGGGGCCTCCAAGTTCCGTATGGTCGGCCTTCAAAGGAGTGATATCAACACACCAAAATATTCGCCAAGTTAATCGCACCGCTTAATAGTTCGAAGGATAAATGAAAACTAGAACATTGCTACTTTCGGTACCAATGTTCAAGTTCTCATTTAATGTCCAAAGTATTATTCAGTGCGATTAAGTTGGCGAATGTTTTGATGTGTTGATATTACTCCTTTGAAGGGCCGAACCATTCGGAGCTTGGCGGCTCCTTTTACCAGTTTTGGCTTTTGATACGACATCAATACATTTTTTTTTAAATTGTGTATTGACTCGACTCCACTACCGTGCAGATGTGTAATAAAGTGCCACTTCTACAAGAAATCGGTTTTTAACAATTTGCTACTATCTTTTGCCAACAGGCCGAACCATTCTCAACTTAGCACCTCTTTATAGGTTTTCGGTTTTGTTTTAATTTTGTTGTAATTTGTTTTATTTAGTTAGTTTTGGTGTGTTCATATCACTTCTTTGAAGGACCGAACCACTCTCAACTTGATGACCTCTTTACCAGTTTTTGACTTTGTTGTTACAGTTGGTTTATTTAAGTTTTTTAACTTTGTTATTACAGTTGGTTTATTTTTCGTGAATTGGACGTGAATACAATTTCTTTGCAACGTTGTTTAGATTTATCGTGGTACACTAGTGTGTGTCTAGGCACGCACGTCATTATCCACGTTCTCATTGTCCAAACTTT
Organism: Lithobius niger; assembly: GCA_023313725.1. Lineage (NCBI taxonomy): Eukaryota > Metazoa > Arthropoda > Chilopoda > Lithobiomorpha > Lithobiidae > Lithobius > Lithobius niger. The sequence continues at coordinate 16,078 of JAHWFP010266515.1, read as the reverse complement.
GGCCGTCCAAAGTTTGGAAGGGGGCGAGGCTATGTGTAACATTGTCTGAGTGAACACTGGGCTGTACATGTTTCGTTGTTCATAGTTGGATTGTGATTCGATGTGTTGTGTATTGACAGTGTTGTATTGTAGTGAATTCTAGCTGTAGTTATCTTTAGAGTGGGCGCATGGCCTAGGGCCGCGGCCCCAATAAAAGTGTTATTCCCTCCCAGGCCATTACCGTTACAATATTTTCGCACTTACGCTCCATCCCAAGCCACTCGTTACACCCCCAAGCTCAAAACAATAAAAAGTACGTAGTTCGTATCGTATTGCAGCCATTTCGTTCAATTTCATAGCTGGAAGCCTTCCCGTTATTTCGATATCGATGAATAATCACCCTATAGATATTAACATGGGGATGAGCGGAGTAGCTAGCTATAGTAGCAAGTAACACATTTACAGCGTTATTGAGGGTCAGATTTTGCATTGAAAGCAGCTTAGCTGGCATCCCTACACGAGTTAATTTTTGTGAGGTGGCTCATTACTCACGATTTCAACACAATTTAAGCTTTTATACCGCATTATTATTTTTCGCCAAGTACCTGAATTGTGCCCAACTATGCTTCAAGATATAAGACACTGACGCAATGGCGTCACACTACAATGGTCTAAGAACCCTTTTTTTTTTTTTAATTATATAACTCGCTTGTCTTGATAATAACGTCGAAATAAATAAAGACTGCTGCATCTTTTGGGTCACATATCCCAACGAGAAAAGCGTGATCTTGCGCCGTGGAAAGCTGTGACGTGATCTTTCTTAAATCCAGATAGGCTGCTGTCATACCATTTTCCTTGTGCTGCGCGAGTCTCGGGTGACGCTGATTTTTTTTCTAGTACTTGCGCAGAGCACGCAGATGGCTGTGGAATGATTTAAGAAAAATGATTTCATGCCCCGCGATTAAAAACGGGATTTTGTCCAACGATTCGAAGTTATAAGCACGCGTCGTCTGCTTAAAAGTTTAGGCGTTTTAAAAATTCGTATGGCTTTAGCACTAACACCCACTGGTGTCGGATGTCTTCACGTTAATTTCAGTATCTAAACTAACGATAAAAAATTCATTGTTGGAGGGTTTTCCTTTAAAAAAATATAGCCGCATAGACCATGTGGAAGAAATTCAGTGGTGCATTGCGAACTTGAAAAACATTGCTTAAAGTTTTCAAGTTTTATGGAAAGAACGTGCTTTTTTACTGTCCCTTTTGCGGAATTCTTGCGGTGGAGACATGACCACACTTATAGACCCGACTTACAGAATGTGTGGAAAATGACCTGCCTGGAGACCAGCCGCAAATGGACACCTGGCTGTTAATAAAGCACTTAGTACACAATGGGCCCACTTTTAGTACGGCATTGTGGTAGCTTGACGTCACCACAGTGTAATACAGTTAGGTTATCTGACAATGGATTAAATCATTTAGGCCTACGGATTACAGAAGTATAATGATTGAAGAACTTAAATTGATGAAATGTACAACTAAAAATAAAAAAACAGAGTTTATTCAGATGTAATCAATAATTTTATCGCTTTGGAAGATTTAGTCCCACTGGCTAGCTCTAAAACGGGAAAAACCGCAAAGATTCAAAAGTTGTGAAAAATAAAGTGTTGAAGTTTTACCCGGATCCGAATAGTCGATCCCCTGTGGCTGTTGGTCGAAATGGTCGGTACAGCATAGCCATATTTCATTCAGTGCAGCGTGGCCATGTGTAAACTGAATCAAAGAAGTAACAATGACACAAAACGTGTTTGGGAAAGGAGAAATAATAAGTCGTTAGACTCGGGCCACTCACAGAATGACTTGATGTTATCATCGAGTGTTTAAGTCATAACCCCGCTCGCCTGTGTCAGGTGCATGCAAGGTGCACTATCGGCCATTGAGAACTACTTCTGCTACTAGGCCTACGTGCAAAACAACATCTCGTCCAAAAGACATCGTTGCACTAATTCTCTCAACATCGCAACGATTACAACCATACAAAAAAATGGCGAAGTAGGCTATGGCCCCCCCCCCCCTCGTGCCAATCCTCATGCCCACTTGTCAATTTAGCCCGTAGTACATTATATTCAGCAGCTGGGAAGTAACACAAATAAGAGCACAATGGATTTTTTTTTATTAAAGGTATACACCTCCCAGCGCCATTTTTCTAAAATCTAATAGACTAATGCGATAAAAATTAAAATTAATTATTCCAATAGATCGCCGAAGCACAATTATAAGACCTAGTCTAGAAAATTATAAATTGTGATTTTAAAATACGAGAATCATTCCGGTTTGTGACGACACAATCAATGGGTTCACGCTGGCTGGACTATTAGGCGCAATGCCAATTGAGACAGTAGCTACGTTTTCGTTGCGAGGAACGACGCTATCGTCTCAGTTCACCTTAGCTGTGGTAAATACGCGGATGGGATCGTCGCGTGGGTGTTGTGAGGCAGGCGGAAGGTTATAAGGCAGGCGGTATGTTGCTTTCAGTTACCAAGACTTATAACGCGACGACTATCCGTTTTCCAGCAAACTCCAAGCATTCATTTTCCTTTGCCAACACTTTCTTAATAGTATAGAGTGCATGACTGCACGCATGTCTGCAATAATCAGGGTCTCCACCAACCTGGAAAACTCAGGAAAAATTTAAGCTACGTTTGAAACTCAGGAAGAACCCAGGGAATTCTCTGATTTTCTTTTTACAAAAAACCTGGAAAACTCTGGGAAAAATTAAGATTTTAAATAATGTATTTCACATCTAAGAGCTTCAGCATTTTTAACACAAAACTGGTAAAATGTGTGAAAAAATTATTTCCATAAATTTACGGCAAATAGCCTGGAAAATGACTTCATCTACTCTGGAAAACCTGGAAAACTCAGGACAATTGATTTCAGTATTTTGGTGGGATACGTCCGATAATACGTCATGTTATTGACGTGTCGAAAGAATTGGGCTGCGAAATGGGTGACGGACGCGACCGTTTTTTCCCCAGCGTCTGTACATCACTTGCCAGCAAAACCTACAGGTTCAAACGCACCTTGCATGAGACGCATAGCAAAACCTCACGACACTACAGTAACAGCCACTGCGCACTTTCTGATTTTTGTGTTAGTTCTAAACTCTCCACATTCACTCACCCTGGATTCGAAATACTTTATAACGTTTAAAACTATCGCCCAATACGCTTTCCTGACGAAGCTGAACTCGCTGCCATGTCTGGGCTCGATTGAAGTCGCGTGCCGGCAAGTTGCACCTATCCGACAGGCAAAACTGGCGATATTCGACGCGCGCCGATGCATTCTTTCAGTGGTTCGACTCTAGTCCGTTTTCTTAGAAACCAGACGCGCTGAATGCAAACCATACAATGAGCGTCATGTAACCCCTGAGACTTCTTTGATATGTCACTGCAAAACTCGATTACTATTCGTGTAAACGTAGTTTCGTGGTTGCGGATGAGCTATGTACTTCAGTACTCATTAATTCATCGACATGAAAGTTGGTTTAATTTTCGGTGATTATTACTTGTTTTTTTTTTAGAACCGAGAGCTTAAGTCTAATTGCATTTCCTCAGTTCTTTGGGAAACCTTGCGACAATTAACATACTGATAAGGGAAAAGAGAGCGACTACAGAACAGGGTGGAAAAAGCAGTCGCATCAATTGGCCTCTTGCTCTTGGTCCATTTCTTCTAGAGGCTTGGAATGATGGGTGATTAGTCTTTCCTGGAGCTTGATGTCCAGATCACTTTGTGATTGATCTAAACTACTTGTCTTATCTTTCTAATCGACTTCTTTAAAATGGAGGAGGTCGAAGAGTGCTTAGCCTGAAACTGAAAAGAAAAAATAGACAGTATCGTGGAGACGTGCAGGCCGACTTTAATCCTTAGTGATGGGCAGAGAGCACAAAGGTTAAATGGTGTCCTTCGATCCTGTCGTTTCTCGAACCCAGTGACGGAGCCCAGTCTTTGCGACTGGGGACTGCCTTCGGAACAAGTTTTGAGTCAGTCATACAACCTCTCTGCGGTTTAGTTCTAACATACGGGTAGCATATACGTTTGAAAGAGCTTATTGATTTATGATGTTTGCTGCATAACGATTTCGAGGGGTGGAGGGATTAAGGGTGGTGCGTCCACAGCTAGGCCTATAACGCCAACCTCAGTCACAGGGTAGTGGTACGGGATGCCACTGCGCCACACATTCCTTATCGAATATGTGTTCCTCCGCGCAAAAATTGAAAAAGGAGGACGGAATATCGCCCCACTGACACGCTATGTCTCACAGAAGGTGGAAACGGTGACGAACACCACTAAGATGGGGACAATCAGCACGAACGTGACGGACCGCGATTGGCCGGCGACACCAATGACATTCAGGAGGGAGTAAGGTTCATTTCGAGGATGAGCACTCGTGTGTAATCAGTGCATTGTTGTTCGATTTCGTAATTTGCAGGGGAACATTCAATACCCTCGAGCCTTTGTCGATAATGCAGCTATGTTTTTTGCACGAACTCTATACTCTGAACTTAAAACTAGCGAATGCTAATTATTTTGAAACTATATACCTAGTGCGTAGCGAGAGGAATACAGTTTCAAAATAATTAGCATCAGTTAGTTTTAGTCTGGTGACAAGATGAGTGCGAAAGTATTTTTAGCCATATAATCGATGAAAGCTATAGAGGGCTTTTTTTCATTTGAGTATATCTCAATTCAAAATAAATAACAGCAAAGAAACTAAAGATTTTTCGTGTTTATTAATATTTATAATGTAATACTCCAGTTTATTAGCTATCAATGTCTTACCGAGGCTCCGTTGGCGGCTCTCTCCGGTTTAAGCCTACGTACCGCACCAACCATGCATTGAACAAATCGGCTGAGAAAAGGCTACGTGCGTGTCTGCACGCTCTAAATATGATCGTCTGCTAATACTTACCCTGCTATCGAAATTCTAAAAATTACTATTAAAAAAATTAAATGATCTACATAATAAGATATTATTATGAACTCAGCATTTTTATGCCTCGCGCCATGGCTGTTTGTTGTGACGTGCACGTCACGTGACTGGGCTAGTCCAATCAGATGGCCAAACAGCCGTTGTTCTCGTTCGTCATTGGCTAACTCATGGTGACGTCACGGCAAACAGCCATTGCGCATGGTATAATTGAATTGAATTCACTTTATTCTAGGAAGCCTGGACCCTGAGTCATGCGCTCCGCTAAGTACAAAGCATTACAATGAAAGAAGGAAACACACCACACAGTCCCCTACTACCGAACTCTCCACACAATTCCAAACTACAGCTACCAGACCTCCGGATGAAGGAGGGGTCGAGCAAACCAGAAGAGAACGAGACCCCCAAATCACACAGGGACCCCCAGGGACCCTACTAAAGGTGGCATAAGTGGTCATCCATAAGGGGTTCCTTGTAGGCAATGGCAGGACAAGTGGCATGGAGCCATGACGGGGCGCACTCTGTTCCAGAACCAGCCTGCGTGTGGTCCACAACCGGTCATTGACTGGCTGAGCCATGGTGAGGCTGCGAATTTGTTCTTGCGTGAGCTTCAACATCGGTTTGGGTGGGTTGATACTCCGACTTGTGCTGTGTGCCGTGTTGATATGACGCCGGAGTACTTCCTTCTTGTGTGTCTGGTGTTGAGGCATCAGCGAGGCTAAGGATGATCGCCAACTTCTGTGTGGCAACGGGTGTAGAGGTATAGCACGTGCGTTCAGCTCCCTTCTCTCCGATGCTGATGGCTGGACTCACAGCTATATTGACAGCCAGGATTGACAGTTATAGGAAACTTTGTGGCAACGTGTTCGTCAACGGGCGGTGTCAGTGCGCCAGTGTCAGCGACGATGCTCCAGTGCTACAGTGCTGCCCGTGCTTCAGGGTGCTTCGTGTGTGTGTGTGTCAGTGCCGTCGGACATCATGGAACCTCTTCCTAAATGGAGTGGTCGTTCGAGGGGCAGGTAGGCAGGGTGCTGCTCTGTAGTGCCATGGTGCGACGGTGTCCCAGTGCTCCAGGGTTTCAGTGCTTCGATGCTTCAGTGGGATGCATGGAACTTCTCCTAACAGGGGAAGTCATGCACACGACTAATGGACAAGTGCTTCATTGATCTTCAGTACTGCAGTAGTGCTCCAGTGTCATGTGCAGCAGTGCTCCAGTGTCATGCATTGGGGGGGGGGGGCGGGGTGATGTTGTAAATTGTCGGTTTGCAATTGTAATTGCATTTGTCGTAATTGTCGTTTAAGGTTGCATGGGTTGTTGAATGGTATTGTGATAGCAGGATATTTCAGTATTCGCTCTAGGTGCTTGTGTTTCGTGTAGACTGTATTTTAGAGTAGTTGGAACGTACGACTCGGGGTCATGGCTCCAGAAAATAAAATTGAATTGAAGAAATCTTGTTTTTTAGCTAAATGCGTTTAGCTTTATATCAAACTAGGCTACGTTGGCAGCTAGAAACGATAGAATGGCTTATTTGTTTCGTAGATGCGGGCTTTCAGAGCTCAGCTGAATTGTTTCAAAGTGGACAGCAACAAATACTGCGAAGCACGAGGTAATCGCCAACTCGCTAGTGGCCGGTGGATTTCTGCACCCATACCCTATGGTCCCACTTCAGGAGTCGAAGGGGTTAAAAGAGCTTGAAACCGGAGCTTGTAAAAGAGCTTGCATGCTTTGGCCCCCAACAGACCAACCAAATTCGCCCGTTCTAAGCACTTCCACGTAAAACCTGTAAGAATTAATTGTCTTTCCACAGATATACGAAAATAAACGTGCTACCTCCAACGGCTGGGAAGATAGCGGACAAACATACAAACAAACGTGTTGTACATTTTTAATAATCTAGATTGCAAAAACGAATCCTTTTGATAAACTTGTTTATGTATTAATATTCAAAAGCCACTCAAGAAGCCAACTCCGTTCGAGGAAAAAAAAAACAAACAAATCCAGATTAAATAAATCTGGACCTAACTCAATAAGTCAGTATTATTGAACTACGAAACCAAATGCACAAAATTAGTACGGCGTCACATACATGTGGAAAATTCGAAATGAATCGAATAATTTCTTCATCATAAGTTATAGTCCATACAGGAAGAAAGACCCCAACACACGAGAACCTCCTTTCTTCTATACACTTCGCACAACAGGTCACTAAGACTTCAAAATAAGACAAATTATGCACCGTAAGTTGATTTACATCTTCAAAAACGCCCTCTTTATATCTAAATCGAGCCGTGGTGGCATAATTCTTGGGTTTGTCCTGCTGTTCTGTCAGTGTATGTGCCCAGAGAGTTCTAAAGGAGGAGGATTGAGAGCGTAGGAGTTGCGTGGGTGACGAAAATGGGGTGGGAGTTGGGAGAAAGAGCAATCGATAGAACGGCGCATGATGTATCTGCCAGCGTCACAGCCAGCTCGTAGGCCATTCCATCACTACGACATTCAGGGGATGAAAACTCGCTGTGCCGAGGATTTTGCGAAAGGAGGCCGGAAACAATAATTCAAAAACTAGGTGCTGTAAACGGACAAAGTTTGCTGACTATACGCCAGTCCGTTTGAACCAATCCAGGTAGCCTAATAAAACCCTATCAGCTAAATTTTAACTTTTACCTGTAGAAACAACAAACCTACTAATCTCACTTTTGGTACAGAGACAGGAATAAAAAAAAAATAGGCTTCGGCACAGCGCTCCAGAACGGTAAGGTTGATATTTAGTTAGCTGTTCTCACAACCAGCCTACTCTACTTAGCGCCCCATCCGATCCATCTTGTCGCATCAAAAACCATCCAGAATCATTCAGTTTGGTATGATAAAATAACGTAACCTAACTACGAAAACGTCGAGGGAGTAATACTTCCGTAATTAACGAAACAATCGTTTTCTGGGGTGCTACGTAGACGGAGGAGTTTTGCGTGGTTCAAACTAAAGTTCACTGAATGGTTATAAGACACGGTGCATTATATTGCAGGGTAGCTTGACCGTTAGACTCCCTATGCACACACACAAAAAAGAAGTTAAATGGTGGTGTGGATCCTCAAAATAAAAAAATTTCAGCCTTTTTAACTTTGTCTACCTTCTTGGTGTAACAGTGTTCCTCATTACAATACATCGTGGCTGTTACTTTTCTACAGCGTGCCAAATTCTAGTGTTTTTAAACAACTTCTAGGAGAAAAGTTCACCGATTACTTCGAAACAAAATGTTATACACGTGAGGTTTTTCTGTACCGTTGTGTGCTATGGAAAACTCACAGCTGTAACATAATTTTGGCAGTCTATGCAATCAATTTGTATCTGTTGTATTTTAGAACGTATCTTGACGGAACTCCAATCCAAGATTTACCGAAAATTCAGTTGAGGAATAAGTGCCAAAGCGAGATCGAGGAAATGGCCATTTTTTTTTATTCAACAAGGCGGAAAAAATAAAAGCTGTTTGGTGACAATGTAGATGTACTATATATATAAACGTAAAAGCACCAATACACTAATAAAGTGATAACAACCCAGAATGGGGCAAAAAACACACAAAAAGTGACGTTTCGGGTGGGATGACTACCCGTTTTCAAGCTGCACACTTCACGCAAAAAGCGGGCATCAAAACATAAATTACACTGCAGGGTATAATCCACTCAACAATAAGCATCAGTAAAATTAAAATAATAGTAAAAAGGACCTAAGTCGGGTTAAAGACTGACAATAGGGAACCTGACCATTCACTGCAGAATGCTGGTCGTTGGTTTATAGGTATTTTTCCCAATTGGTGGACTGTTGTGTAAGAACCAATCACCGTAATTCTTGTTATCTCCACTCTGCTTTCTGCAGTGGATGATCAGGTTCCCTAATGTCAGTCTTTAACCCGACTTAGGTCCTTTTTACTATTATTTTTACTTTTATTATTGATGCTTGTTGTTGGGTAGATTACCCCTGAAGTGTAATTTACGTTTTGACGCTCGCTTTTTGCGTGAAGTGTGCACCTTGAAAACGGGTAGTCTTCTCACCCGAAACGTCACTTTTTGCGTGTTTGTGCATCATTCTGGCTTGCTATCATTTTATTATAGATGTTCTATACCATGTTTTAAATAAGCTGAAAAAGGTACACTAAAATTGAAAGCCAGCGACATTTCGAAGAGTACTGTAGAGAGGATGGGGGGGTGGAATTGAGGCTTAATGGCGCCCCGACTGCTGGGCTACTTGTCATCAGGTCCAAATAAAGCTTACTAAACATTAGTGATAGTGGAGCACTAAAAACACTTAAAAACTGTAGTATACTAAAAATATTAGCAGTTGACAGAAAAACCAACAAAAGGAGTAGATCGAGGACTGCTCTCTCAGGGCGGAAATAGCTCCATACCTAGTGTGGAAATTCTGTCTTCGGATTTAAGTTCTTTGGATGTTTTCATACAATTCTTCTTAAAATTTTACTTACCCGTATGTTGTGTGACGGGTATCAATTTTTCTTTGAACTGCTATTATTTTGAGCTCGGTACAGTATTCGTCAAGTGGTTTTATAGTGCTTTATTACCAGTTAAAGTCTGGTAAGCTTTGTTTTAAGATTGACAACGGAGTATAGTATTCTCTGAAAAGTCGCTCCTTTTGGATTTTTGTGCACGCCTTTAGGTTGATTTAAATCATACTTGTTTTCATGGTGCTTTTTATTCTTCAGCATATGGAAGGAAGTGACATAAACAGCGTTGTGTTCCTATTTTCAGTAACTTTTTCTCCATTGAAGTTAGCGAGCTTTCACGTGGTTCTGTCGTGTGATAGATAGCTGAGCTTACTTTAAAGTATATTGACATTAATTCATACGGCAAATTAGCAGCGATTATGGTAGTGTTGAGTTGGCATAGTTTTATTTGTTTATTATTTATTTATTTATTTATTTATTTATTTAATAGTATCCTGAAGTTTCAAAGAGTAACTTGTATGGGTTAAATCAAGTAGAAAATCCATTACAATTAAAATCATTTTCACAATTAGGAAAAAAATGTATAAAATAAAGTAAGAATCAAATTTTAAAGCACAAGAGCAGGATAATGAACGCATAACGATGAATCCTTCTCGTTCAGATTCATTATATTAAAGTACTATGGCTTAACAAATGTGTGATAACAAACGTATGATGGTGGTTTAGTGGTTTGGCAGCCCAAGCCAAAGATCCGGGTTCAATTCCCGGCCTCACGAGGGCAGGTGAACATTTTTATCATAACCGCTGTTCACTTCGTTATTACCTGTTCACAATACTACTGGCACCATTGTGTGTTGTCATCTAATACTAATATTCGTAACTAATTTCCGTTTCCGTTACTTGGCTGAGCTATACTTCTGATCTGGTGTGCTGCTGAACAAAGTTTACTAACCATAACCACTGATTACTGACCACTATTCTCGACACTCTCTCGTACCTAACATGATCAGTGGTTTCCTGGCTCAGATGCCACGCTCAGCTATTCGCGTACTGTAGACATCTTGCAAAACATCTAGTAAGTCCTTTGTCTGCTTCAGATCACCAAGGCACGAAGGATTTAATTCAAGAAAAACAGTAAATGTATGTTGAAAGATAAACACAACGATCTTCATGTCACGGCGAACTAGAATTTGAATTAAGCAGTGAGGATTCTGGATTAACCAAATGCAGTTAACTGATGACTCGAGTAAAGGGGAGGGGAGGGGGGGGGAGTGATTGAAGCTTAATGTAATGTAAGCGAATGGCGCGTCGACAGCTGGTCGGGTGAAGCTTTTTTTAAATCAACTTTAAACATAGTTTGAATCTTCACTGTTTTCAAGAATAGCTGCTATAGTTTGCTCCACATTATGTTTTCAGAAAACTGACTGGATGACGACTCGTTTCCTTGCACTAAGAGTGCAAAAACACGTGGATATCACACTTGTAGACTCAACAAAGTTACTGTTAGAGTCTACGAATGGGATGTTTACGGATTTTTTTGCACTCGTAGTGGAAGCAAACGTGGCATCATACACAGTCAGTTTTCTGAAAATATAATGTGGAACAAAGTATAGATAAGGAATGGAATGATATGATTTTCTTACGTCAGGCACTTCACGTACCACACCAGCTCTCACATAAAAAAGCAACATTTGATTACTGCACGGTGGGGGGGATGTGGATTGAAGCTTAATGGCGCGTCGACAACGAGGTCATTACTGGCAATCTCAGTCACAGTGCAGTGGCTGGCACTTATTAAAGAGATGTTAAACAAACCCCAATTGTATTTCTATAGTTTTTTCCACATTATGTTTGCAGGAAACTAAGTGTACAATGATGCCTTTCATTCTAGTACGAGTGCAAAAAAGACGTAAATATCCCATTAGTAGACTAACAGTAGCTGTGTAGAGTCTACAAGTGCGATGTACACATATTTTTGCACCCGTAGTGGAAGGAAACGTGGTGTCAAACAGTAAGTTTCCTGCAACCATAATGTGGAACAAGCTATAATTATACATCTGTAGCTCTTGTAAAAATTTAAAAATCGCGGGCAGGAGGACAGACTTATCGTCCAATTGACGCGCTACACACGGTATACAAGCTATCCATGATGAGTCCTGCCTCATTTTTTTTTTTTTTTGTAAGAAAGCCAAGTCCAAGCAAAAACATTTTTACAGGGGTTGGGCTTGGCAGTGGGGGAGACACGGCGCCGCGCCAATGTTTGGCCAATAAACAAAACGGGCTATGCTACCTAACACTAAAAACTAACACTGGTCATGACACCAAGTTTGCCAAGCCAATTGTGTTTGCCAATTTCATGGTTAAATTAACTTTTCCCAATGACAACTTTCCTGTTCAAGCAAATTTGTGGTGCTAGTCTGCTAGATAACGTATTACCCACCAGATGCTCCATGCACTGTGCTTACTTTGTGACGATTTGTTGCTTTCGTGCTGATATTGAACGCAAGTTGGCCCAAAGAGTTCCCGCATTGACGCTAAGTCTTCAAGTCGGCAAATTTAGGAAGAGTCGGAAAATTTTGCGATGCGTATCATTCCAACTTTTAGCCTTCCAAACACCCCCGAGCCCGAGAAGATTCTCCATACTGACAAATTATAAAAATAACTGTTGGCTTTCCCGAAAAGCTTATGCTTTTACGGAGTGTTGGCTGCCCTATCTCACTATAGCTCCATCTTGTCACGCGGAGAGGATAAAGACAGCAATTACACGTTCTAGAAACAGAGTTTATGGCATGTCTCTGGGCCATCAGACCTCCCCACCTTCTGATCTCGCCTGTCGAGTAGACATCACTGTTCTATTTAGGCCAAGCGGTTCGGTGGCCTTCTTATGAGCTCTTGATGATAGCGGAGCGAGGGGGAAAAAAAAAGAAGCCCCTTCCTCACTTAAGACGAAGGGAAAGAGAAATAGAGCGGAGGCAGAAGCTTAACTTACCCCTGAATGGTAATACCATCTTGATTAAATATGCGCTAGATCGCCCCCCGTAATGCCCCAATAAAACCCACGTCTGCAGCCGTCTTCTCATTGCTGCTGTCCGACCGCATCCGTTGATGGCCGGTGTGCGGTCTTGCAAAAAAAAGATGTACGGTAGAAGCCGTGAATATTCCAGGAAAAGAAGGAAATAGTGGCTTAAACTGCTGAAAATTTACGAAGAAGGGGTTTAGCGGAAGAACAGTTGTATTTTAGGAAGTATACCTGTGCTGGATTGGCAAGTAAAGGAGAGAAATTACTGGATGATTATCCAGTTTAAGAAATATTTTGTGCAGTGTTAATCTGTTTACAATATATCAGAAGTCAATTGTGGCCACCCTAAATTCGTTAAATTAATACGGATACAAACCTATTTACGTTCCCTTCTGGACTTAAATATCAGACTGCCTGAGCAGGGAATTGAATCCACGACCTTTGAAACCAAAGGCTAAATCCTATACCGCTCAGCCGCACTGACACGCTAAGCCATACTGACAATGGCTTAGCAGTAGGACTTCGAAAACTTTATTTTTAGTATTTGACCCAAGAAGCTCCGCGTTATCTAAATTGAATTCTTTTGGTTTCAAAGGTCATGGGTTGAATTTCACGCTAAGGAAGTCTGACATTCAAGTCCAAAAGGCAACTTAGGAATGTTTGCATCCTTATTTATTTAACACTTCTCGAGCCTATTATTGTGTGCTCGGTGTATCTTGAGTCCTGCAAGTATTTTGTGAGCGGCTACGTCTTCCTGGATGGGGTGGCTTTAATCGATGGTCGCCATTGTTTTTGTAACCATCTTGGATATCAACAAGGCACTCTGCTACTGAAAACGTACAGTCGATTATCTGTGTTCGTTCTGCGGAGAACTCAAGATAGGCCGCGGACACTATATGGCTTTCCATCCTGTTTAAACTCAAAACTCGTACCATGTTGAATTTACGTGTCGCACTGGAAATCTGGCGCTCAAGATAATACAAGTTGAGCTTTAAAAAAGTCATGAAGATTCGAGGGATGGTGGCGTATAGTTTAACTCGTTCTAGGTATAGCCTTCAGTCATTAATTATTAGTGAACGACACAACACACGTACTTTTAGATTTCGTTTAGACGTCAAGTCTATTAGTTGGACATTAACATAGATTATAGAAAGGTAACAAGATATAGCATCTCACTTCTTCCAGACCTACGCGGGGGCCTAGTAGTAGTTGCGGCTACTAATACCTCTGCTAATGCTTTTACCTTCGAAGCAGCATGAAGGAAAAGCATTATCAGAGGTAATAGTAGCCGCAACTATCGCTAGGGCTCTGCGTAGGCACTTGAAGAAGTGAGCTGCTGTTTCTAGTTAACTTTCCAATACATGACATTACCAGCTTATTAATTTTCCTGACAAGTGATTAGTGCTGTACCAAGCTTATGACAGATTAATTTCATCAATAATAACGCCACGACGCCGTAAATTTTTTTTTTATCTGTAAAGGTTCACAACCACGAGTTGCGTTCGAAAGCTGAAAAAAGTGCACAAGTGCTTGCCGAAGGTGGTTTTGTCAGCTACGGAATTTAACGAGGCGTTGAGAATAATTATCGATACTTAAACTTTACGCTCGAGTGAAATTTGAAACGAGAATATGCCGTTCCCTAAGTAGTTTTGCTTTCCAGCGATCCATCATAAATTTGCCGGAAGTAGCTTAAAACTTGTAGTACACTACTCCGTTCCATTTCGTTCCGTCCCGCTCCGACGACTGACGGCAACGGACGGTCCAACGCGCTGTGCTTCCGTCACTAACTGTTTCAGTCGGCTCTACTGAGCTTTTAAATTTGATCACGCCCAAATTGGCAATGCAAATGAAGAAGGACTTTAGTGACCATAAGTAGGTAACCTTCAGTAGGAAGTGACTTAGTGACCTTAAGCAGGTAATTAAATAGAAAGTCGTAGTGAATTACGTATTAATTCTTTACGCTCGGGCACTATGACAATTAAGTCCAGATGGCAACTGAAATAGGTTCGCATCTGTATTTAGTAGGGGAAAGGCGTTGTGCGCAGGTGCTCGACGGACGATGATGGCCGTCGACTGACGATAGGTGCGTACACGTCTTCTCCGATGGAGTCAGTTTTTTACTGAAAGGAATCTGCTTCGACTATCTCGTCCGACAGCCGACAGATCATCACGGAACGGGATGGAAAAGTATACGCGGCTCCTCTAATCTATACGCTTTTAATCTAAACAGAAATTTGACAGCTTGCGACGTGACGTGACGTGATGGAAAGGAACGGAATAGTGTGCGACAATCTATACTCACCGTGAACACTGACGATTGTTGCAGGATGAACATCACACCAGTCACGGCGCCTCCAACAAAGTCCATACGTCATTTGTTTTTCATGAAAGCATGGTTTCTTATAGAGCACCGTCAGTAAGATCAAACGCTGCCCGTTGCTAATGGCAACCGAACAACGCGTGCTGCCATCTTGTAATGGAGGTTAACACTCGCGTTTGAAGCAAAGCAGACGACGTTTGGCTGGTTTAGCTTTGCCCAACTCGTTTACGAATGGCTGGGTTGCTGGATATTCAAAAAAAACGAACCAATCTGCACCCGTTCATTGCCGCAACCCAAAATCCTACAATTGTAAACCATTTTGATGAAAAAAAACATGGCATCACACGACAAAGGAAAATAACAAAATGGCGGCAGGGTGATCTTTTTTCCCTCCACTACAACGGACCAAGCCAGAAGCCAGGTGTACAAGGTCGTCTATTGCCACTGCTCTATTAACAGAATAATACGTTTTACGACAATCATTATCAATTTAATTATCAAGTTTTACGACAACCATTATCAATTTATTTACATTTAATTTAAGCATACGCATCTAAAGTTGTACGTTATGTACTGCAGTTGCTTTTACCGCCACGCTTCAAATATCTGCGGCGTTTAGACCTAACGCGCTTGGAAGAACGCTGACACTGGCTTATCGTTCTGTCACCATGGTAACCAAAGATTAATCGTGCGTTGCTGGGAAGTCGAATCATGCATTACATGACTATCAGGTATACGTTGAATTTGTTTAGAAATTCGTTTAAGCCTACTAAATGTAGTTCTGTCATTGCGTTGTGTGGTGCACACCAGAAAATCGGATCGTAAAAACAACATGGAGATACAAAGCAGGCGGTTTTATCTGATAAAATACCGTGTGCTTGTTTTATCTGTGTTAAGGAGGCGTGATTGGCTGTTGGCTTCCGTTCACTGACTTCTCATTGGTTAATTGCCAATAGGCCTAGAAATTATGAGGGTATATTCGCTTTGAAAATTCAATATCCCCCAAGGCCTTTGCTCAATTTTATTTACTTTCAAAGTTCAATATTTAAAGACAACACATAAAAGAATACAACAATTTCAAATGAATATACAAAGACCAAGTACAAAGAATATTCTAGGCCTACAAAACGTACCTAACCCCACAAGAACCTCCACTCAATCGGGTGGCGTCTTACACGTGGATGTATTATAACAACATACAAAATCACCAAATGCGGCTAATGGTGACAACATACAAGAAACCTTTTTACATTAATTTCGCACCTGCGTTGTAATATAAAATACAACGTCCGCAGTTACGCAAAACACAAACACTTTGT
>JAHWFP010266514.1:0-10034 GCA_023313725.1 Lithobius niger | reverse complement strand
CAAATGGTGTCTCGTAGCCAATATGACGTCACTTGACGCTGCTGTACGCAGGAGTATACATGAAGCGTAAGCGTATTTATGGAACGATGAAATGCGGCGATTATTGGTTCGTGCAACGGCTCCTCAACACCAACACCACAGTTAAGGGATTAGTAGGCAACGTTACGTGGGATCATGCTACAGGTTGGGGGTTATCATACATATAATATGCCAGCAACACCCGGGCCGAGCGACGCGGCGCCAGCAAGAGCAACAACCAGCGCGAGCTACGCTACGCAACGATACGCTGTGCCGCGCCACGCCGCGCCAAGGTCATTAGAAGTGCCAGCAATACAGCAGCGTCATGTGACGTCATATTGGCTACAAGAGAGATAGCTGCAAGGGGCACTAGATTAAAATGGAGGGTTAAACAACGGCACTTCTAGTCAAGACAGTGCTTTGAGAGCGGTTTCATAGGCTTAAAAAAACGTTGTTTTCTACAATCCCTTATGCTGCTAGGTTGTAATTGGGAAAATAAAGATTCCACTTGCTTAAAAATGTCAGCAACTGCCAACAAATCGACAAAAATCGCGCGTTATAGGCCTAAGAGATCCGCTCTAACAGCATTGGCTTCAGTAAGACGGCCCTTCTTTTCCCCCTCCAGTGACCATTGCAGCTAACCCTGTTACTGGCTCCAGCATTGAGTTATATACAATAATACTACGCCGTGTCACTGCCATATACGTACGCCAAAGTATCTGCTGTCCTACGCGGTTTAGCCTTTTTCCCAAACCTAATCTAAGCATAAAGTTCCCCGATTTGAGTCGAATTTCATGCTCTCCCAATTGTGCTGTTTTGATGGTGAAACCCGGGAAAGGGTAGGGTTCCCTTTGGTGGGTTTTGTTTTTTTGGGATTTTTGGTGATTAGTCCCACTTTACGTTTCTTTAATGGGTCCTTATTTAGTTAGGCCTTCTTTAGACTTTTTTTTTCTACGATCAAGGGTGAAATGTGGGTGAGCTATGTAATGTTTTTGTTAGGCCTATATGCCACTACTTAGGCCTAACGTCGTTGGATCTTCTTCAAATATAATAAGGGGATGTATTTTGACCTAGGGAGTTCGTTTCTTGGGTCAAATTTAATAAGAGGATGTATTTTGACCTAGGGAGTTTCTTTTTGGGTCAAATTCAAAAAAGGGATGTATTTTGACCTTGGGAGTTCGTTTTTCGGGTTTTGGGCGTTAAGCCTATTTTTCAGGCCTATTTCAATTTTACTATTCAGTAACAATTTTCGCTCATAGAAGCCATTTTCAATGTTGTGTATAAAAACAATATTTTCGCTCTAAATACAGCAAGCAATATCTTTTCGTGTTGGTATGCTGATAAGCAATTTCTCTTCTGTGTCTGCCCCCCCCCCCCCGAAGGTTTTATTTCCCCCATAATCAAATTATTCAGTAAACAATTTCACTCATATTCAATTCGTTAACACTAGGACCCGTCATTTTTGACGGGGTTTCAGCTAGTTCCAAATTAAAAACTTAGCTGATGGAATAAGACGCAAAGTTGTGGTAGTGATGTTTTAATTATTAATTTGAGCGATGACAGGGTCGCCTGATTTTTCGGGGCAAATCATGCCTTAGGCTTAGGGCCTTAAATGGAATGCCATATAAATGTTAGGGCTTACTCGGGTTCACTTAGAATCATGATAGATTTTGGGGTATTGTTTGGTTGGAATGGTTAATTATGCTGTTTCGGGGTTGCAGTGAAATACTGGCAAGAGAGTTGGTCAGGGTTGAATTTAAATTGGGGGGAATTGGGATGAACAGGGAAATATTTCTAGATTAACACCTAATTGTTGGGAGCACCAGGCAGAAGACCAAGTGAGCTCGAGCCATTACAATGTTGATGTCAAACATTAAGTATAGGCAATTCATACGCTATATATTGTTAAAACAATTGATTACATAGCATCATCTCAACTAACAATGAATATTAATTTCGAAATGACAATGGGTCGTTTATAATATGACGTCATGTGTACCATGGGGTTGGTAGATTTCACAAATGACGTCATCAGAGCAACTTCGCTGTGGTGGCATAATTTCAACGTTTGAGATCCGGAATTAAACTTGAGTCACCAACTCTGCATTCTCATTATGGAATACACCAGGGACAGGCCCAGAATACGGTTCAACATTTATCGTTCCTGACGAAACTCGTTATAAGCTGCGAAGTGGTGATTGTGGTACTAACGTAGTACTAGTCGATTTCCATCGTACGACTTTGTAGTGAACTTCGACTCCAGCCTCTTAAAAACTTAATTTTTTCCATCTTAAAGCCAACCAACCTATTTCTCACAACTCGGCAAGTGAATAAATTTCCAGACTCATTTAATCCCGGCATCTCTGGCCCAAATTTACAGATTATCCTATAATCCCCCACAGCTAATCCCCTGGCACAGTCTATAACTTTAAGCCAGGGAAGTATAACTTCTTTTAGCTAAGCCAGAAAGATTTGCGTTTTCTAGCTCAAATGTGACTGTGATCACCCTCCATTTCGAAAGATGGCGGTCTTATTGCCCTACTTTGAGATGGGGGTGTGGGGGGGGGGGGCGGGGAAGGAAGGGAGGGTGTGGTACGGAGACGGCGGGTGGTCTTAATCTTCAGCAGGGCACTCGACGCCAGAGTCTTAATCCGTTTCCGGCAGTTTCTCCGAGAGAGAAATGAACTTAATCGTCGCTCGGACCACCAATGGAAGTTCGACGCGTTCTTAAGGTTCTCGCAATGGTCTTTAATACAGCCATCGACAATGGAGGGCCAAATAGGCTATTAGGACGGACTGGTATTGGGCTAAAAGGACTCTTCTTCTGTTGTGTTGACGTTGAAGGAAGAATTTTTTTTTCAAGCTAACCGAAAAAAAAAATTTGTGCAGTGGAATTGTAGCCAATTGAAGGACTACAAAGGAGTTATTTGTTTCCAGACTTGAGTTGCTACAGACTTGTAGTTTTTCTGTCCGAGCTGAAGGTTGAGTTGTTTAAAAAAAAAAAACATAAAAAGAAACAGCAGCCAACAGTAATAAAAAATACACCAGAAATCACAACGTTTCGTTCTTAAAGGAAAGAGGCACACAAGGCAAATATAAGCGAAAACCATGCACTTAGGATAATGTAGTACAGTATAAGGGCGCGTTTATACGCAACGACTCGTAGCTAGAATTCAATCGCGATAGCATAGTGTCGTTGCCACGGTAGCAACGCTACCTGAATTAGCTAAATCCGACATCATTTGAGTCAATGCTTGCAGTCTTACAATCCGTGACATTAAGACAAAGAATTCCTCCTGACGAAACAATTTTCACAGTCGCTTCTGCACTCACATTATTGACTGCTTTTGTTGCGAGCCGGCAGAGCTAAAACCGCCGCCATGTTGGGATTTCAGATGATTTCTAGCTTCTAGCTGCGAGAATTCAAAGGCGAGTCGTTGCATAAACGCGCCCTGACCTTTAGGCACTTGCGTTTCGCCAGAGTGGCGTGACCTGGATTCGAATTGGCAACCTAGTCCGTCCCCAGATTTTACTGGCATAACGCTTTTATCGATATGCCAGTGGAGGAGTCGGCATACTAATCAAAGCGTTATGTTAGTGATTCGGAGACGGATAAATAGCCAGTTCGAATCCTAGTCACCCCACTTCACACGTGTAACCTGCATATACAGCAGCGTCAAGTGACGTTATATTGGCTACGAGACACCATTTGGAGGTAATAGCTACAAGGTGCACTAGATTAAAATGTAACGGGAAAAACGGCACTTCTAGTCAAGACAGTGCTTTGAGAGCGGATTTCTTAGGCTTAAAAGCACGTTGTTTTCTCCAACAACAAAGATCGCGCGTTATAGGCTTAAGAAATCCAGTCTTATAGCATTGGCTTCAATAAGGCGATCTTCCTTTCTCCCCCCAGTGCTCCTTGCAGCTAACCCAGTTACTGGCTCCACCATAGAGTTATACACAATAATACTACGTCGTGTCACTGCCCTATAGATGGAAAACTGTGCTACTTTATTCCTAGTGCATGAATTTCTCTGTTTGGCTTGTTTTCCTCTTACCTTGATATATAATTTACAGAGCGCATATTTCAGTTTAAATCTCTAAGTTTTAAACCAAGTGAGAGAAGATACAATTTTGAAATTAAAGGTACACTTCACCTGCCTTATAACAGCCACTGGCAGAACGCCATACGCGCATTTTACCATCACACCGTTTCGCCAGACTCGGTGTAGTAAAACAAGGCCCACTAAGATAGTTTAGCTGCATTCTTCGCAGCGAGGAACGCAGCTACTAACTCAGTTGGCCTTGGACGTAGTAGACGAAACAGCAAATGAATGCAAAAATTGTGTCTTCGCAAACCGAAATGATTTTTGTATTTTAAAATCACATTTTATAACTTCTTATAATTTTTCTTCGGCAAAATGGCCTAAATAATTTTAATTTTTACCGCATTAGTCATTTAGATTTTTGATCCCATGGTAATTATTAGCAAACGATTAAATTTTAGTACATGCACACACACACACAGATGAAACGTCATGGTTATTGTACGCGCCCAAAGGATCATTTAATCGCAGGATGCTAATCAATATAGTTCCCAATATTCAAGAGAAAATCTTCGAGACGCCACCTTTTAAAACGGATTTTTAGCAAGGGATTGACTAACGGTAAGTAAATAGAACTTTGGGGCCGTACTCGATGTGGAGGATAGAGATAAATGGCAGTGGGAAAACTGGACCTTTAAAAATATTGCAGTATGAATGGGACGGGGAAATTTAAACACACAACCCTGAGGAAGGAAAAGTCAACACCTTTGCATACAGGCAAACACATTCGGGCCGTGTCAGTGTGGCTGAGCGGTAGTCCTCGGCCGTTGGTTACATGTTCAATTCCCTGCTCATGCAGTCTGACGTTAAGTCCAAAAGGCAACAAAAGTTCGGTTGATTCCGTATTTATTTAACACTGGCCGGACCCATTTGGCTTTCCGCCTTAACTATACCATCAAAATAAATTCTGACCAAAGGTCTCAGGAATGCCACCGGGGAGGGGGTGAGTCGTTATTTTTTCACATTTTTCTCACTTCACGGCTTAGGATATTTTTCACATTTTTTCTCACACAAATTTTGTACATTTTCACATCTTTTTTCGCACAATTTTTTTGAGCAAGCCTATTTCTCAAGCACGAAAACGCATTCAGTGGTGGCGTGACGAGTCCGGAAGCGCGGGCACGTTGCATTTTGGGTATTTCCTCGAACAAAAGAACAGCGACAGTCCCACCGTGCAAGTCCACCGACAAACAAATAATCCGACTCAGTGACAAATGCAGGTAAAAATGAACTCCTCAAATTGAATTTTATCGCCACTCAACTGTAGCGGAGTTAAATGTATTTATTTATCGGTTGTTTCCAATGCAATTTTTTTTATCAAAAAAATCAAAAATTTCACATTTTTCCACCAATTTGGTAAATTTTTCACATTTTTATTGGAGAGCTCAAATTTTCCCATTTTTTCACTCGGTGGTATCCTTAAGGTCTTCTAACCCTTTACAGCCCAACGTTCCATACACAGGATGGCTACTGAATGGACAACGCGAGCTTTGTGAGGTGTCTCAGGGACCCCAAGCAAAGTGAGCAGCAACAGCCCAGTCGTCAGCGTTCTCGTCTCCAAACTAAGTGAATGCCGGTTTGAATTCCACAACAGGCCCGAAGTTTGAAAAAACGCATCCACAGTTCGGCATGGACATTAACGGGTTAAATTCTAAAATTTGACGCATAGATTAAAATAAAAAATGAAAACAAAATAATTAAAATTAAACAACGCATAGACTAAGAGTAAAATCTTTTCTTGAGGTCAATCCATTTTGTAGTAAAACCTTAGGAAGTTTCTCCTTAACAATAGAAACCAACCGGGCTCACTCCGGTCTGAACTCGAATCATGTAAGATCTTCATAGTCGAATACGTACACTATACCGCCTCAAACAGCTGTTCCGAAAAGGCATCTTAATCCAACATCGCAACCATTTCCATCGATAAGAACTTTTCCAGCGAAAAGATTACGCTGTTATTAACACGGGAATAACGGCGTAATTATCTTCCAAGTTAAATAATCTTTCAAGTTAAATAATCGGATCATAAAAGCACGTTAATAATCCACATTATTTTTTTAAATTAGAAAAGGACGTTAATTCGATTATTTCCCATTTTTTTTTCCTCTAAAAAATTTCTGTTAATTTAATGTAGCCTTCTTTCTTGTTTCGTTCTATGCAAACATGGCTACTTGTACTTCTTCACTGGCTGCAAGTTTTATGAAAAAAAAAAAGACGTGTCAGCAAGGTTAGCAGCGAAAATCCTTATAAAACACACAAGTCAAAATTAGTAAATGTTCTTTTGTATCAGTTCGTGTCAGCATTTTGGACATTGTAATTAATGAAACTGCGCTGCCCCCGTGAAGTTAATGCCGGCTTTGCGGCATTGCAGAACGGTGACCGTAGAAGAAAACAACTGGGGGCGCGTTCTTCTTTAATTTTCGTTCACAAGGACATACTATCATTGTACAGGGTAGTCAATAAAGCACTGGAAAAATGTAGGCCTAAAATAGGCCTATCATAGGCCTAAGGTAGCTTCAAAGTTCGTTCAGAATCCGGAAATCCGGGACATTATTGCTTTCCTTTTTCCCCATTTTGTTTCATTTAGAATCCATACGACACGATAAACCCTAAGAGATCCCTGCCCACAAGCTATGAAGGCCTAAACCACGCGCAATGGCTGTTTGCCGTGACGTCACCATGAGTTAGCCAATGACGAAAGAGAACGACGGCTGTTTGGCCGTCTGAGTGGACTATCCCAGTCACGTGACATGCACGTCACAGCAAACAGCCACGGCGCATGGTATAGTATAGGCCTAGTGCAAGGCCTCTTTTAGGCCTGTTTTAGGACTATTTTAGGACTATTTTTCCAGTACTGTATGGACCACCCTGTAGGATATTGCAAAAAAAAAAAAAAAAACAGTACAAAAAAATTCAAATTCATTACTCACGTGATTATGAGGGAAAAATTTTCTGTCGACGTTGTTGACCAGCGTCGAGTTTAAATTAAACGTTGAAATACACAATTGGGTTAGCGCCTTTGCGTTAATGATAGCAGTGGTTTTTTTTCTATCCCATTATTTCAGGTCACTCGCTTTTTCTCGTAATTCACAAAGCCGAGTACCATTTGTGTTCCGTGTTTTCTTACTCTGAATAAAAAGTCCAATAATATTACAACAAAATACACGTCAATTGCGATGCTTCGGGGCTATTGTGGGGCACAATATCGATGTTTGAATGCCAGGTTAAGCTACATCAGGGATGCGATGTTGCGCGCTGGATAAAAGTGTTCTACAGATCCAATTTTTATAGTTGTGACACGTTTCCGAACCGACCTTAAATTCGTTTCTAAGCCATCACGGGAATGGAGCTCGGGCTGATGGGGCCATCGGCTCCAGAAAGTGTTTGGTGAAGGCGTTAATGCGAGATCGGAATTTTTTTTTAAATTTACATTATTGCTTAAAAAACATTTCGAGCGCCAAGAAAAAAAAAACCGACGCATGCGCTCCTGCGAACCACTTAATTAACTTCTGGCGGCCTAAATTGAAGGCATACGAGTTTTAGTTTGCATCAAGCAGTAGTGGAGCCAGACAATACCCGACAGGGGTTACATTGATTATTGCTCTGTTTTTTTTTTTTTTAATATTTTTTCGTGTTTTTTTCCTGGAGAGAAAAAATCTTAGTTACTCCAAGAAAAGGGGAGAAACCAATGGCTTACTACTCACAAGGAAGTCAAAGCAGTTGAGTCTGGGCCCCACCGAAGAAAGGGCCTAAAGGGGCCCAATAACGCACTTCACATCATTATGCAAAATACTTTTATTTCATAACCTTAACATACATTTCGAAGAGTAAGAAACTGGACAAAACGACGTTTTTAGGCCGAAGAAACCCGCTTTCACAACATTAGCTCAATAACGACGTTTTTTTTTTTTTTAACTCCAGTGTCCCTTGCAGCTTGCTCAACTACTAGTTCAGATGGGAGCTTGGCTGCAAATAGGCCTATGGAGTTATTGCTTTTGCTCTTAGCACATGACGTAGGCAAGCCACAAACATTTGCTTATGTTTGTTTATATGCTTCTTATATGATCTAATTCAAAAGCGTCCACTACATCCTAAAGGGAGAAAATGAAGAAGGGGGTGAATAGCATTCTTTATTGAAAGGCACGCTTTCCCGTCTTGTAAACACGCCCGAATCTGAAGGTTTTGCAAAGCCCGTTTAACTAACTTTTAACGCATCAAGGTTCCAAAAAACGGCATTACATGATGACGGTTGTAGTAAACAAACAAATTGATAAAAAAGAAGTAATCGTCATCGTCAGTAATGGTCATCGCGTTGACCAGTGAAAGAGCTCAGCTTGGTTGCTGGAGGTTTGTGAATCTGGTCGAACCCCCGGAAAGGGAGTCTTGGCAAAGTCCCCGCCAGGACTGCCGCCCAGCGTAGCGTAAGAGGCTACCATGCTCCTTCAGCGGCTACGGAAACTGTTCTGGCCAATTCTGGACAATCTTTCGGCTCCGACGATGATCGGCGGTTTCTCGGTTCAAATCCCAGGGTTGGCTCTTCCTATTACCAGATATTTCTTCTCTCAAAAATGTTCAAAATTGAGCCGGTTCAGCCATACGAGCATTAAATTGCTTCGGCTGACTTAAGGCTCAAAGAAATTACTTAAAAAAACAAACTTGTTCTAGACATCCAGTCAAAACTAATAAACAACAACATAGTGAAATATTATCTTATAACAAAACATCTCAGTTTTAAATTGGATTAAACGTTGTATAAATACCCACGGTATCGTTTACACTTTACCAACAGCAACTCTGACATTTCTAGTTAATAAAAGAGTTGATCCAGTGATGAAGTCAAATTAATTTACATTAAGAGGTGAAGAAATTTGCGACAACCATGTGCTTGCACAATCTTCTTACATTATAAACTAAAGTCTCATAGCAGAAATGAAGCAACCGCAACGACCCCCGGAAGGGGAACAATGAAAACGTGCGAGTGTGCCAATTCTTTGGCTTGAAGTTGAAACTGGGACGTTGTTGCCCTGAAAAGTTGAAATTGGCACATTGTTGCCTCTACTAACAATTTGCTCTGCGCGGTCATCGTAAAGGCATGTCTTAAATGACGTCATGTACGAAGGACAGTTATTTTTCGCTCGCTACTGGGAGTGGGGCGGGGCCTGAACGGTGAAGGCCCGTTGGTGGGGTAGTGCTTATGTTACAGCCACTATTTGATTACGATATTGCTTTGCGGAGGGAGAGGATTGACGGAAAGGGGGAGTTTTACACAAAGAAAAATTGACTGTTGCAGTGAACGACCAGGCAGCACCGACTAAATATTGGGAAACAACCACGGGTCAAACAAATCGCCGGGCGAAGCCGGGTACGATGCTAGTTTACGTATATAATCTAAATACATCCTTATTTTTGTTATTCCGAGATGTAACCAATACCTTTTCAATTTATACATATCCAAAACGAATTCTACATGCCAGTGGGTGCGGGTAAATGATTAGGAAACAGAAGCAAATCAGGGTGCCCTAGTCAAGGTAGAATTTAAAAATAGGGGGGGGGGAGGGTTGGTGGTTTGAAATATGTATATCGAGTCGGATCTGGAAGTAGATTGCAGAGCGGGTCAAAACCACAGTGGCGGGGATGGGGGGCGTTCCAAATTTGGTAGAAGATGAGAGAAAAAGGTGTGACACACTCACTCGTGTTTATGGAAGGAAAACTCTAATTTGAAAGGATGTCCACGCCCGACGGTGTATGTTTGTATTTTAAAGTGTACCCTAAGCTTGGGTCCGCCATAATTAAATCTCTGTTTCGTGTTAGAAGTGTAATGCAATCTCTACGTTGTAATGCAATGCAAAGAAATAATTTTTGGTTGGTTGCATGCACTGGGGTACATGGATGATGGTTTGTATGACGTAA
>JAHWFP010266511.1:0-12151 GCA_023313725.1 Lithobius niger | reverse complement strand
GTCCTTATTATCCACCTTATTAGGGTCCTTATTATCCACCTTATTAGAGTCCTTATTAGCCACCTTATTAGGGTCCTTATTAGCCACCTTATTAGGGTCCTTATTAGCCACCTTATTAGGGTCCTTATTAGCCACCTTATTAGGGTCCTTATTAGCCACCTTGTTAGGGTCCTTATTAGCCACCTTATTAGGGTCCTTATTAGCCACCTTATTAGGGTCCTTATTAGTCACCTTATTAGGACGTAATTTACTCATTACAGTGTTGGTTAAATTACGTAAGGCACTGTTGTGTTTTTGTTTTTGTTTTGTTTTTGTTATCGCAATAAAATTGATAAAATTACTATCCAAAATGTTACTGTCAAAAATATTTTTCGACTTAGTATTAAACATAATGCAATGTGCAATTAATTTCATTATTCCTATTCTGGGGAGGGGGGGGGGGTAGATTCCAAAGCAACGCTAGTTTGAACACAGATTAAAATTCAACTTGGAATTTATCGGGACATCTCCTCCTTCCCTTCTACCTCCTCGTTCTCTCCAAATCTGTCGCTATTATTTTTCAAATTATTGTTAAATGTTATGCAATGTGCAATTTCATTACGTCTTGATTTGTCGTCAACCTTGACTGTGCACCCGCAGTGCTTCAAAAATAACGTTTAACCCTCAAAAGGCCAACACAATTTTTGTAAGTTTTGCGGCCATCAGGGGGTCCCGAGAGACCCTCACCTAATTAGCTACATAAAATGGTCAAACTTCAGTTTCATAATTTTTTTTTTGAACAAACTTTAAGAAGACTAATTATCAAGGTACACGATAGTTTTTTTTTAAAATAAAGCCAGGTTTTATAAAAATAGAAAGCTAAAGCATGTATTCATTTTGTGTCAAAAACCGTGTTGGGCAAAACCTCACAACATATGTATTAGGACAAAAAAAAACATGCAGGAAAATTAAGCAGAAATAATCAATATTACGTGGGAAAATTAAAATGATGTAATAAAACCATTTTTTTTAAACAGAAGGCTGAGGCTTACTTTCACGCTACATTAAAAACCGTCAAATACGGTAGAAATCCATGTCCAGAAAAATTGGCTACCAAAAATGTTTTTCTCAGAAAAGTGAGGGGGAACCCTTTTTTTTATCTCTAGTATGTCATTTCAATGTTGTTTTAACCCTTTACTGCCCATGTCAAACTGGATGCATTTTTTGTAAGTCCCGTATGATAGTTGCGTCGGTCATGGGATTTGAACCGGCATTCACTTGGTTTGGAGACGAAGACGCTGACCACTGGGCTGTTGCTGCTCGCTTTGCTCGTGTTGCGCGTTGGGACTTAGTTTTTTGCCGTTCAGTAGCCGTTCAATGTACAGGCCGTTGGGCAGTAGAGGGTTTTATGTTGGTACCTTTTTTACTTAGAATACCTCTACGACTGTGAAACGAATTTTATACATGGTAAAGAGCATTCTAGCAAACAGAATACTCAATCACCATCGTTTGTAGCTTCAAGGAATGCGGATTGTGTTGCAAGGACTTAAGGTGGACTAATTGGCGCCCTCGTACCCGTTAAAGACAATCGAAATGAATCCTGCTCAGCCAATCAGAAAGAGATCTTAACCCAAGCTGCGCGCCATAATTAGTTGGTCCAACCAAGAAAACTTTTGGCACAGGATCAAAAGGGTTAAAAGAACTATGTTGTTAACGAGAGACAAGCCATTAGAGATTGAAGAACATCATCCTTTTGTTACAGTGTAGAGCAATTGCACCCAAACAAACATAAACGCTTTGCAAACAGAGAACAATCTCTATTTCTTAAAAGAATAACCAATTAGAAATGAACTCTCCTTTAAAAGTATTTTTACCCTAATAAAAACAGGCAGTATCACTTTGCAATACTAATATCAGTCAATCAGCGGATGAACTAGCCTAATTTTGTTTTCCGTAAACAAAACCTGCAGTTCAGCTATTCGACTGATGCCGCAATTTAAACCTTTTTATTTTGTTCGACTGACTCATAGTAACATATGTCGATGACGACGACTTCAGTATTGCGAAGTGGTGAAGTATACATTCTACATATTTTAATACTTCAAACAATATGTAGGCTACACAACGAGGTTTGTTTAACATCTCTGAAATGTGTGGTGCAGTGACAACTCGGCCCACTGCACTATGACTGAGGTTGGCGGTAATGTCCTGGCTGTCGACGCGCCATTAAGCCTCCCAATCCTACCCCCCCGCCCTTCACAACTCAAACTTATGAAAAGTTGTATTGTTTCATCGCATCCAAAATTTTCTTATGGAATACATTTAATAAATTAAACAGCGACTATCAAATGAAAGTTCAACACATTGAGGCGTTGTGATAATTTGAGATGTTAACTATAAAACCTTTTCAAATCAATATACATTATTTTTAAATAACTTTTGGCCACAATAAACCGTTACAAATCTGAAGAGCTAAAATAGCATGGAAAACAGAAAATCCTGCCGTCCAACACGTTTTATTAAGAAACAATTAAAATTCACGCTTCGCACTCGGTAAATTTTTTTAATTTTCGAGTATAATTCGTGTGTGTGGGAAAAAAATTGTGAATATCAACTTGTTTCTATTTAGTTGTGTTATATTACTACTCCAAGTGCAAATAAGCGTTGGCGTGCGTCATGTCCTCCCCAAATGAAAAATTCGTACCATAATTTTCGCGTAAAAACTTTGTCGATTTGATGTTTCTCATCATTGTGAAATGTATCTCTGAGACGGCCTTTTAATTTGCGGGGTTGGGTTTAAAAGATAGCGATGCGTAGATGACGATGCGCATCAAAGTTCGTTGATTTGATGTTTTCTGAGCATCATGGAACGTATTGCTGAGATGACTTTTGATTCTGTGAGCTTTGCTTAAACTAAGATAAGTTTAAAATAAACCTTTAAACTGTTCCCGCAATGTATTTTAATTCATGGCAGTAAAACTTGACTAAGACACACGCTAATGTGACGCCTGCCAAGATTTCCGCGATAGGCTCCAGCAGTCCTGTCAGGAGATAGCCTTTGAAATGCCCACCGTCTTGAGGCTTGGGGGGATGCCAGTGGCCCCTTGGCTTGTCCCAAGTCGCATTTTCATTTTCGCTCTGGCGTCCCTCCCGAAGGGTTCCACTCTACCAGCAAGGTACTTACAGGAGTTCCGCCGGCTGTGTTCTCAGTACGCCGGTTATCAGCGGCTGTTTACTGATGGGTCGAAGTCAGACGCTGGCGTGGCTTGTGCTTGTGTTTGTAAGGGAGTGACGGTTGCCCATCGCCTTCCATCAGGCTATTCTGTGTTTTCTGCAGAGCTTTTGGCTCTCGGTTTGGCGGTGGAATGGATCCTTGGCCTTCAGGGCACGCATTTCATTATCTTTAGCGATTCCATGAGTGCCCTGGAGTCCTTGGCGAATTACAATCCTCGGAACCCCTTGACACAACGTGTCCAAGCTTTGCTTTCCCGCTTGCCTGGCCAGCGGAAAACCGTGCTTTTCTGCTGGATCCCGGGCCATGTTGGGATGGGTTGGGTTCTCCAGCAAAAGGGGCCCTTTCTGGCCCTCTCGGAAGGGATCTCAGCCTTGTTCCCTCGGACGCTTTTCCAACTCTGCGTCTGAGGTTACACGCTTTTTGGCAAGCCTCGTGGGATGGACAGGACGGCAATAAATTACAAGCTATTAAAGGCACTGTTGAGGAATGGCACTCGGCGTGTCGCCGCAGTCGCCGTGAGGAGGTGGTGTTGGCCCGTTTGCGCATTGGTCACACTCGACTTACTCACTGTTTCCTTTTGCGGGGGTTGACCCTCCTGAATGTTATTGGTGTCGGCGTCCACTTACGATCCGCCACTTACTTGTTGATTGTCGCCATTTTGATGGTGTTCGTCGTCGTTTCCATCTTCCGCATGACATTGCGCGTCAGTTGGGCGATAAGTCTGTCCTCCTGTCCGGTGTTTTTCAATTTTTGCAGGAGGTACAGATGTATGACAAGATTTAGATTAGGGGTTTGAATAACATCTCTGTAATGTGTGGTGCAGTAGCAACCCGGACCACTGCACTGTGACTGAGGTTGGCGCTAATGACCAAGTTGTCGACGCGCCATTAAGCCTCAAGTGCGGCCCCGCCCAATTGGGGGGGGTGACTTGTCCTTTCCCCTCAATTGTGACTCCCACTTAGTTGCCGACCACACTCGAAGGCACTTTTGACATCCATGTACTGGTAGAGTGAATAACCATTATTTCAAAAATGCATTATTTAAGACCAAGTATTGAGATTTACTTTTCCTAATGAAAATATAATAAGCTTTTTTAAATACTTTGACATACAAAAAGAACAACTGAAAATGGCTGTATACAACATTTATATTATTAATATAATATTATTGGACAAGCAAGTGAAGCAAGTGTGTCTACTGGTCTGTGTGACTGTCTGTTTAGGACATGATAATACCAGCACTTTTGCTCTGATTTGGTTGAAATTTCATGGCAAGCGTGTTTTGGTGCATGAAATGCACGAGTTCGGAGATGAATTCTTACCTCAAATATTTTCGGAGATATTTTGGTTTTCCGTTAATGGCTAAGCCGAATTTTAGTAGTGACGTAGTACAAATTTTAGTATTACAGCAAATCTCGCGCGTGATGGCAGAGCTATCCGGAAACACTCGTAAAGTTCGATTTTGGATTCGTTGGCTTGCTTGGCTGTTGTAGTAATATACAAGTGTGCGTAGTCTTATCTGCCCGTTACAACCTAGGCAATCGCTGTTTTTCAAAGTCCCACGAGTACCTCAGTTGCAATGTTCGATCGTCCATCCTCTTAGCTCAGAGGCCATGCCGCTAACTATGCGGCTTTGGTTAGCTTGCTGTGCTTGTGTCCCAAAGAACCCGCAAAAACGATACTTTTTCGCCGCTTGCCTTAGTTTTTTTTTTTTTTTTTTTTTTTGCGTGTTTCCGTAGATTGTACACCTTGAAATGGAATGGGGGAGGGGATTAGTAAATTAATTTATACTGTACAATTTTAAAGTATTGCGCTTGTACGATTTTGCGGTAGATCTAACGAAGGTCTAACACCTGCTGAAAATTAACGATGTTTGACGTTACAACTGGTATTTATCTTTCTGGCTATTGCAACACAGTAATTTACGGTTCCTCGGCAGAGCCGTCGACTAATTTTGGCGGCATCATTTACTCTGGCTGTAAACCGGGCGACGTTTGGATTGATGTCGTTTGTATATGGAACATCAATCGAAAGTAAAGCCTGAAAATAGTCCTTCCGAGTTGCAGCATATCAACAAACACGGGCCAAATTCAGGTCCCTCGCAGTCTGTCATAACAAACAGACGACCCCCAACCGCGCGCAGGCAGAGTGACGGGGTCACTGGAATAGTTTTGGACCAAAATAAGTGTTCTGCTTTGGCGTAAATTTGATCCAAAAGATAAGCACTGTGGCGAGATACGATAACTGGCAATCATCAAAAAGGACAGCCTAGAGCAAACAGAAATTAGCAACTATTCTGTTAACCTGGTTTGATACTCAAGGACTTTCGACGCTAACGGTTATTAGTATTACGCTATTATTATTGCAGTTCGAGTTCATATCATACGCGTACATAATGATTGAAGTCCTCACTCCAGCAAAAATATACCTTTTATACTTATCTACTATCTGGCCTAGTTTCGTCGAAAAATGTTGAATAGGAACGGAGATATAATTTTTTATATTTTTGCTGGAGTGAGGACTTCAATCTCCGTTCTTATTCAACATTTTTCGATGAAACTAGGCCAGATAGTAGATAAGTATAAAAGTATATTTATACCAAAAATTATGTAATTCTGTGCAAGAGTAAAAGTAGGGAGCCACAAGTAAATTTGAGACCTCCACTGCACTGTGACTGAGGTTGGCTCTAGTGATTAAGCTGTCGACGCGCCATTAAGCCTCATTCCCCCCCCCCTTGTCGTTCTGCCACCGTTTCAGAAAAAAAAACTACTGGACCTATATAATCTGAAACATGATCTAAACCAGAAATTTCCTTAGCTTTCATCTCAAAGCGACCACTTTTTCAATCGGTCGAGCCATTCCTGAGTTACGGGAGAGAAAATGAAATTTTATTAGGGCCACAGCCCAACGCTATACGCCCACTCTAAATAAATAAATAATACAACAATCCACAACGAGACCCTGAACGATCATTCTTATTATTTTACATTGTTTTAACCATTGTAATTAGGGAACAATGTCAATTAACAAACGCCAGCCTCAAGGCATAAACTGAACAATAAAGAAATGCTAACAATGCTGCTGAGACAACAATTATTCACCAGCATTATTCTGATTACGAATCAATTTATTAATACTTAGCGTTTGGTGTGAATTTAAAGTGACATTAATTCCAGATTTTTCAGTTTATAGTCACGTTACTGCTTGTCACAAAAAAGGTACACGAATTACAAACAAAAACGACAAGCGTGCCGTAAAAAAAGGGTTGTATGACTAAAGTTTACACTGGCAATGGGAATCTCAACTATACGAAACCTAAATCGTCTTATCATGCCGAAGCAATACATATACAGCGAAAGTAAACCGCAGACGACGTGTTCATAACACAGCATGAAACAACATGCCTGCGTCTAATAGTTGAAAGATTCCTCGTTGCAGTGGTAACGTGAAGCCTCAATACCGCGGTGGTTTAATGAATAGGCCTATCCTCTAACGCAGCTGCTACTTAACGGCAGCTAGAATTAACGTGGTTTTTCGATCAGCGTTCTTTGGCAAAACCTTGCAGCTAGAATTAGGCCTAAAAACGAAAAATTGGCCTAAAAGCTTAAAGTTGGGCTGAAAGCTAACACCTTTTGACCTACAATTGTGATTGTTAGTGATAGATTATAATATGCTTTTAGATTATAATAGAGATCGCAGTTATAAAGTTTTATAAGTCAGATGATCGGTAGTCGTTGAATTCGTCGCTAGAATCACCGATGTGGCGTTTTGTTGAACTACTGCAGTCTAGCGTCCTGTACTGTAAACTATAGCTTTTAGTGTGGTGTATAAGGAGTATTATTTGTGAACCCTTCCTGATGTAACGAAAATCGGAACCTCCGCAATTTCCTACTGAGTTTTGCAGTTCGTAAATAGTTTTTATTAACTGAGAGCAGATTGATCGTCGGAGTGACCGATTGATCGTTTCAACTTTGATGTTATTTCGCTTCGTGTGCGCGAAACAATAATGAAACAACAACAAGAACAACAACAATGAACTAGCGCTTATTTTGATGCTGGTTGTACATCTTGGGTCTTCCAAACGAAAGGCTTGCAATGCGCTATGTTTTAAAGTTGTGTTGTATGTCTGATGAGTGGAAACTTGGCTCGTTTTTGATATCACAGACGTTCAATGGCTGAAACTTGGCGGGTTTTTTTGTTTACAATTTATTGTTTTTGGTTTAGGTATCAGGCTGTACCTAACGTGATTTTTTGTTATTTATGATGTTCTGGATTCTTTACAGTTTGTGTTGTAACCATGGTGAAGCTTTACTTCTGGACTCTTCGGTGTTGTAAACAAAGTCAAATACTTTCTTTAAAAGCAAACTAGGAATAACTAATTACTCGCAGAAAGGAGCCAAGTAGTAATTCTACAGAAATTTCATATAAAATGGGAAAAACATTCAACTACAGCAGTAAGGTTTCACGTGGACTAAATAGTACAACAACATTGCAGTATATGAAACCTTACAAGAAAGTTTATCTGTGTTCCTTTGCTGTTTTGACTTTGGATCAGTTCAACCTTACATTAAGCATCAAACGAGTTGGTATTTATTTTCTAATGTCGTTTGTTAATGGGTCTGACGGATTTTGTTGAATTCCAATAACAATGCAACTTATCTTTAGTATGGGGGAGTTCCACCAGCCAGATATATGCCGTGACAGCAGGTCATTTCGGGGTTTCTTTACGTTTTTGGTTGCCAGGCTTTTTAAAGCTTTACACTTGGTTATTTTCGGCAATTATTCTTGTTTAGGTATCAGTTGTTGTGGTAAGTGATATTATGATAATTTATATTTTTATAAATTTTAAAAAGTTTTATAATTTTTTTATTTTCTTGTCGAATAATTTCCTTTAATGCAAACTGAAAATAACTATAAAAAAAAATAGTTATAATAGTTAAATAAATAGTTATAATTACTCGTAAAAAGGAGCCAAGTATTAATTCTACACATTTCAGATAAATAATACTCATGTCTGTGGTTTGTTGACTGTTTGTTTATGGACATGGCAAATTTTCTTTAGCAATAACAATTTAGCGTACTAGGAGTTACGCTACGCCGACGTGGCATTACAGTGCGTCATTTCCGGTAAACCGACCAGCTCTTAACATGCACATGCAAATACACGAGATACGTGACCGATCAATCCTTTTAACAATACCGAACAATACTTTAACAATCCATAGTCCCCCAACGCTCCAGTTAGCTCACTAACCCAAAGACCCTCCATTCCCAAACCATTGATGTCACCCAATGCTCACAGCAACTTTCATTTCAAAAGGTCTTCTGAGTCATTCACAATCGGCATCTTAAAGTCTATGGATATTAACACGACTTTAGCTAGTTAGCTATCCAACAGATTATCAACGATCTTTGGTAGCAATTTTTTCCTAGAAAGAGTCGTCCGACGAACCAAAACCGTTGCCCTACATTATAGGGACGTAATGTCTGATTGTCCAACAGATTTTCAGCCGTTTTTGTCGCATGCAAGTATTTTATCCAGCTACTCGTTGTAGTCTATAAAACTTTTGCTTCAGATAAAGACACATGCTTACGCTTGCCGCCTTCATCAAATTGAGACACTATCTTTCTTTATTCTTAGTCATTTCAACAATAACACCCCAAATATTTTCCTTGGTGACTTTAATTTGTCTTCGGTGGACTGGACGACTGATGTAGCATTGGACTGCCCGCACCAGGTGTTCTTGTCAAAAATTACTCCTTTGGCCTTCGATCAACTTGTTGATTTTCCGACTAGAGGGAAAAACATCCTTGATTTAATTTTTGCCACAGATGACCGACTTGTTTTTGATGTTTCGTCCTACGACAACTTGGGAACTAGTGACCATAGCATGGTTGCCTTTAAGCTAAACTGCTGCATGGTTGGTACTGAGTACAATCGTCCAACTCACGGGAAAATTGATTTTGAAAAATTACGTCATAGTCTAAACAACATTGATTGGTCCGAGCATCTCTCGCCATACGGCAACGATATTAATACCGCTTGGAATTGTTTTTCGAATCTTATTACCCAGAAAACTGAACAGTGCCACGGAAAGTCAAGAACTAGAAGGTCCGGTAAAAATTCATTACCAACATCAATTACGAAACTAGGTAAAAAAAAAACTTAAACTTTGGAGAGAGCTTAACAGAAACCCAGGAAGCCACAGTTTAAGCAATTACAATCTAGGCCGTTCACAATACTTGACCAGCATTCAAACCTGGCACAACAACAGCGCATATAAAGTGGTACAGGACGGGAATATCTGGGCGCTTTTTCGCTTCTACAAAAAAAAAAAACCGACACTGTGAAACCGCCACTCTTATTTAATGGCATTTATGCTACAACAAACATAGCCAAGGTAAACCTATTGAACACCATATTTGTATCTAATGGAGTCACTGATGATAACCTAATATTACCACCAAACGATACTGAGCGCAATTCTTCTGCGTCATCCAAACCATTTCTCAGCTCTATTGTTTTTATCCGACAACTCACACTTCAAGCAATGTCAGCACTCAAACCCAGTCATGCTGACGGTCCAGATGGACGTTCGTCGTTTTTTTATAAACAGATTTACCTAGAAATCAGTGAGGCTCTACTTTTCCTTTTCACTCTCTTTCCGTCTGTGCAAAATACCAGAAAGCTGGAAAACGGCAAATGTGGTTCCGATATTTAAGACGGGTAACCATTCAGATCCCCATAACTATCGTCCTATAGCTCTTACTGCCGTACCATGTAAAATCATGGAAGCGATCATTCGAATCCAAATGCTTTCGTCTTTCTCCAAACACTCTTTACTGGACAATGAACAATTTGGCTTTCTACCCGGACGATCCTCTACCATGCAACTTCTTTTATATCTGGACCAGCTGACGAGTGTTCTTGACATCGGCATCCCATCTGATTTTATTTTTTACGACTTCAAAAAAGCCTTTGAGTCGGTCGTCCACTCCAAACTGCTCGTTAAATTACTTGCTCTTCAAATTTCTGGAGACCTACTTTACTGGATTCAGGCATTTATCTCGAACCGAACACAAAAGGTCGTTATTGAATCGATTCCATCAGAAAGCCACAGTGTGGTAAGTGGGGTGCCTCAAGGATCCGTCCTGGGCCCTCTACTCTTCGTCGTATTTTTAAATGATCTTTCTTTTCCTTTGGAGTCACCTGGGGCGACACGTTTTAAATTCGCTGATGACGTCAAAACGGGTCAACCATCACCTGTTTTCGTGACGGCTATCGACTTCATACTGATATAGACATCGTATACCAATGATCGCTTAAATGGCAGTTGCCCCTTTCGCAACTAAATGCTATGTTTTCCACGTGGGTGCCTCCAATCCTTCATTGTCCTATGACCTAGGTGGAACCAATTTACAAGTTGTAGACTGTGGTCGCGACCTAAGGACTTGGTTCTCTAAGGACCTATCATTTTCTACACACTGCACGAAGATTGCAGCTACAGCTTATCGCAGACTATCAATTATTAGGAAATGCGTTGAGGCCACTAGCGCTGATATACGGGTGTGGGCCTTTAAAGTCTTTGTAAGACCCCTTTTGGGGTCTCAAATTCTCAAATACAATATGCATGTAGTATATATGGACCTACTACGAAAAGCTACCTACACAGACTACAAAAATTGCAAAATAAAGCTATAAAGGTCTTGTTTCAAAAGGCAGGCAATAATAAATCCGCTGATACTTTATTAAAAGATAATACAATTTTGAGTGTTTTACAATTAATCGACTATCAAATTCTGACACAAAATTACTTTAATAACATATTCAAAATTAAAATAAACAGACCAACTAGAACTTCTTCAGATTGGCTAGTAACTCCAACTTGGAGGAATTTATACGGAAAAAGAAATAGAGCTTATGTAATTCCAAATAAATTTAATAAAATACCTGTATGTCTAAGAAATCTGGCAAACATTACCGAGATGAAAGTTAAACTGAAACAATGGATTTTGGAAAAATAATTTATATTCTGTAACTACCACGAAACCTAGTTTAAGAAATTACTTGTTTAGTACCATTGGTTTGTACCATTAACAAGTTTTTTTTTTTGTTTTGTTTTTATGACTTTTATTTTATTTTTAATAAGTATTAAAAAAAATTTAATTGTGATATTCTAATGTATATAATATATGAAAATATAATTTTGTGTACTGTTTTTGAATTTTGCACATACAAGCTTCTTTAGCTTCGTGCTCCTTTGTTTTTCTGACTTTCTATTTTGTATATTTTTTGTATATTTTTTGTAACTGTAATAAATAAATCATTATGATTATTATATTATTATTATTATTATTATTATTATTATTCATGCAACAACAACAATGAAACACAACTTGGTGGCGACACGCTAGCGCGTCGCCACCAAGTTGTTCTTTCTTTGTTGTTGTTGCATGAAGGCGGCAAGCGTAAGTATGTGTCTTTATCTGAAGCAAAAGTTTTATAGACTACAACGAGTAGCTGGATAAAATACTTGCATGCGACAAAAACGGCTGAAAATCAGTTGGACAATCAGACATTACGTCTCTATAATGTAGGACAACGGTTTTGGTTCGTCGGACGACTCTTTCTAGGAAAAAATTGCTACCAAAGATCGTTGATAATCTGTTGGCTAGCTAACTAGCTAGCCAGCTAGCTACTAGTGGCCCGGAAGTCATGTTAATATCCATAGACTTTAAGATGCTAGCGCGTGTCTTGATACACATTATTAAAACAAAATGAGAAAATTTACGAGAATACCCCAGATGACGCAGTGGCGACGTCACTGCTTTGACGTACTTTTCCGTTACATTTTAATTTTGTTTCTGAAGCGTTACTGAATTAACATCTGGTAAAAGATTACTATGTACTCTATGACATGCTTTCTTGTTTATACGT
>JAHWFP010266510.1:96644-130299 GCA_023313725.1 Lithobius niger | reverse complement strand
GTATGCCAAGATTGCACCATGAACTCAGGCATTTTTCCTACCCACGCCAAGACGAGTGCAAGTCAGAGATGATCGACTGGGCGCCGGAAGCAAATACAAAACGTGACAGTACACCGTGTTATCTTCATCTGTAGCTTTTACTGACTTCGAAGAGAGCAACAAACCATCCATCCATCTCGTAGCCACCTCCAGTCCCCAACTGAATTCTAATATTAATAATCAAACAGCTCTTTTTTTGAAAGGCTTACACCAAAAGAAGAAAGGTGATTTCTTAGCTAAATAGGCATACATTGGCAATATATCTGCAATGCAACAAAAAATATTATTAAAGAAAGACGAGTACTTTCTTATTGGCTGCTCGCTGAGATAAATACCAACATGGCTGGTCACTGAGATGAATGCAATCTTAAGAATCCAAAGGCAGGCAAAGAATTCTTGGTAACGAAAGATGTGAATGCGCGCACATGCAGTGATTATTGTTGTACACTTTTGAAACAATTCCGTTCAGCTGTGAAAGCCTGCATTTACTAAATAAATACGCCATTCTATCGTTTCTAAGCTGCCAATTTCGAGACCACAACATAGCTTAGTTTGGTTTAAAACGATATGCGTTTCACTGAAACGTGGATTCTTCATTTTTTATTTCTAGGAACCTTGGGCCAGAACCGTACGCCCCTACTCATCTAATACAGTAATAAACATTAACAGAGCCACACAACAGCATCTCGGTCACATGCAACAAAACCAAAATATCACACAGAACACCCCAAAATCCAAGATCTGCAAACTACCCTGGTCCATCCACTGTGTACAAGACATCTTGACCAACAAGCTTGAGGCAGGGCTTTCATTTGTACCGAATCGTTCCGAAGTCCGAGGTGCAGCACTTTCAGCACTGCGAAATTCCAAGCAGCATTTAATCCCAAACCTCTCTCTCAAAAAAATTACTGCCATTCGGGCCCTCAAATCAGATCCATCCATTACCATCTGCAAAGCTGACAAATGCAATGCTACCGTCATACTTGACACATTGAAGCCCTAATCTAACATACTAAATGAACTCAACAATGACCCTATTTACGAAAAGCTCCCTTTCAACCCACTTAGCAAATACAACGCTCGTGTTAAAAAATTCCTTAAAGCACTTGTTACCAAAGGAAAAATTACACCGGAATTTTTCGAAAAATATTTAAAGGTCGACCACCACCCCCCTTGTATTTTTCCCCAGATAAAAACCCACAAGCCCGGTTTTCCTATCAGGATAATTACGAGTGGGAAGACTTATCCCCAACATTGAGCTTGCGTGCATCCTTAAACCCATTCTAAAAGAACTCGCTGAGGGGCGCCATACTACCCCCAATGCACTCAAAATTGTTCACGACCTGGAAGGATATCAAGTGCCTCCAGGGTTTAAATTTGTTTCCTTTGATGTCGAAAAAATGTTTCCATCATTGGACCAAGAGCTAATCATTACGGAAATCTCTCGAAAAATAACAAATGAACTCTCCCCCCCCCCTCGCTCCTTAAGCTTGGGTGGGATAATGATACTTTCATCAGTGCAGTAAAAGTCATTTTTGAAACCACTTTCTTTGAGTATAGAGGCAAATTTTACCAACAAATCAATGGTGTACCGAATGGGAAGCCGACTTTCAACTTTCTTTTGTGACATAGTCCTGAATGTAGTCGACAATAAATTGGTTGAAAAATTTCCACAAATTAAATATTACAAGCGATACATCGACGACAGTTTAGCACTTCTACCAACACAACTTAAGTTATTAATTCTTGAGTTTCTCAACAGCATCACTAAATCACTCACTTACACTATGGCGTCCTCTAAAAACAACGCCATCCCCTTTTTAGATGTAAACGTCACAACGATAATAGCCTAATCGAATTCACGCACTTCAGAAAAAGTATGCAGTTCGCACCCTGCATTACAACTCCTATGTTGATACCCACTACAAAAGTAATGTAGTAATAAATGAAGTTAAACGTGTTGTCTCACACACCAGTAATGCTGACTTATTACAGCATGAATTTCATTACATCTTGTAAAAGTATGTCGAGAATGGGTTCCCACTCGGGTACGTTAACAAATTAATTTCAAAAGCTTTGAACCCCAAAACGGACCACCTCCCCTCCCCCCTACGAGTTTCATTGCTCTGCCATACTTCAAAGGCATCTCTGAAGTCCTTAAGAAGAAACTTTTAACATCATTAACATCCGACTTGTCTCAAACAGCCACCAAAATATTAAGCAGCTGACAATGCACCATGAAAATAAAAACAATAACAAATCAGACGACCTGCTTTCCACACGCAATACTGTTTATAGAATTCCCTGTACGGAGCCAACCTGTACTGCTACATATGTAGGACATCCCTTCAAAAACTTAAGGAACGTATGGCATCCCATAAATCAAACTTCAAATTAAAAGTCGAATCAAATTCTTTAGTGCAACACTGCCTTTCAAGAGGCAAGTTGCCAGACAAATACGCAACAGGCCACACACCCGACTTGGACAAGGTCCAAGCCCAGGGCAAGAATTAATCTAGAAACGTTGGTCATCCATACACATACACCACACCACCTGTACAATGCATACAATGTACAATGTAGACAGGAATGCATAACCATTTGGTGCCAGATAATAAATTTCTAAAAGAATATTTTCCTGTAATTAAATCACTTAAACTCGACTCTTTTGCCAGGCATATTGTAAAATCAACATGACGAATGCATCACACCTTTGAAACACGTGACCCCGATTTGCATACATCTTGCTTTGCGACGTGGCATCCAACGGAGCAGATGGGTCGCTTTTCGGCTGCCATTTCTGCCTCTTTTGAGGGGAGAAATTGGTGGTTTTTATCCATTTTAAATGTCTGTATTATGCTTTTAATATAGGTTGACTTAGTGGGTTTGGCCATGCTTTAATTTTATTGCTAACCTGAAGACGAAAATTGATAATTTTCGAAACGTTGTTTGTATTTTTATGTGGCAGTGCTTGGTTTGCCTTCACATAATCTGTTACTGTGCTTTTTACTCCATTGTTCATGTCGACATGACATACAGCACAGGTAGGAGTATCAACCCAACCGAACTGGTGTTGGTGCCCCCGCAGGAGCGAATGCCCAGTCCTCAACCGCGAAAGCAGCCTTGCCTCTCTGTAGTCCAGCCGATCCATGACCAGCTGAGGACCACAAACTGCTGAATATGGAACAGAGAGCGGCCCGTCGTCGCTTCACACCACTTATCCTACCACTGCTTATGAGACCACTCCTGTATTAACGAACGCCTGGCCCTGACGAGATCATGGGCCGCAGCTGCTGTATGCTATCCACTACAGCCTCCCATGCCAGGCCATCCGCCTGCTCATTGCCCTCAATTCCACTATGTCCACATACCCACTCAAAGGTCACTAAGCTCCCCCGCAAAGCTACCCAAAACTTCCAGCCAACCGTGTACACCAGGGGATCGCTCACATCAAGCTGCCTCAAAGAGCGATGAAGGCTCTGCACACAAGACAAAGAGTCCATGCAGACGGAAGACGGACAGAAGACTGAGGTCGAGTGCCACATCCAATGCCACTGAGACAGCGTTCATCTCACACACTGCACTAGATCTAACCCCACACACCCTCCGCTTCAGTACAACTTTCAGGGATGGAATGCAAACTCCAATCCAACCAACTTTTGCCGCCGCAATGTACGAAGCATCGCAATAGACGTCACAGGCAACATGCACCGGCTGAAAAATCCTGAGTGCCTATGGGCACCAAGTCCAGGGGCTGAGTGCACGCGCCCAGGCCACATCAAATACATGATCCGAGATTTGGAGCAATCCTGACACACCGAGCCCAGCTACACCCAGAAGACTACGTGTCTTCTCATTCAACCGCCCATAGTTAACTAGAATGCCATGAACTGGGTCCATCGCACTCCTGTTCAAGTTGCTAACACACAGAACAGCAAGGAGCTCACCGGCTCGGCACTCAAGTGGGGGCTCCCCACATTCAACCGAAAGAGCCTACACTGCCATAGAGGCCAAACATCCAGACAGAACTCGTAGAGACTCATTCACAGGTGTCTACAGTGCTCTAACATGTCGTGGAGTGCTACACAAAAACGGTAAATGGTAGTCTAGCCCCGACCTGATGAAGGTCCTGTACACCGCCAACAGTGCCCCGCGCTTGATAGACACACCCCTGATCATAGCTTGGAGCACAGCAGTCCGGGACTGGACAAAGGCCCACAGCTTGGTCGCATGAGCATTCCAAGACAACTCCGAATCAAGCAACATCCCGGATACTTTACTGATACTTTGGTTTGACAAGGATGCCTCCAACCACCAACGTTGGCTCCATATGCAGCGCATTCCACAGACGTGAGAAGACAACGACCTCAGTTTTCGCTGGAGTCAGCTGTAACCCTCTGTCAGAAAGACGACACGCCATCAGGTCAAGAGCATGCTGGGCCAGTATCTCCATGAGATAAAGATCAGTACCCACAAACCACAGGGCATCATCATCAGCATAACACAATACGTTAGCTGAAACCCCCAACTCCACAAGAACATCATTAACTGCAATTGCAAAGAGCGTTGGATTAAGACAACTCCCCTGGGGGAGCCCTCTATCTGTTTCCGATTCCAATGACCAGAACCCGCCCACACGCGTTGCAAACTTTTGCATCCCCAAGAGGGAAACAATAGTCCTCGTAAGTTTTGGGTTTACTCCCATTCACACAAGACTAGCCGCTACCCAACTAATAGACACTGTATCATAGGCAGCCTTTATATCTGGAAAGATGGCAAATACCATATGCCCCTACGCCCAAGCCTCCTCGATACTTGACAAAAGATATAATACAGCGTCCTGCGTACCCCTGTTTCGTCGATACCCAAATTGAACAAGCACTAGGCACTCAAAATATTCGACATGCCAGCTCAGGTGCCGGATGAGCATACGCTCAAAAACCTTTCGTAAACACAAGAGAAGTGCAATGGGCCTGTAATTCAGCAGACACGACCTATCACTACCCGCTTTATGAACGGGAACCAATATTGTGTACGTCCACAATGCCGGAATTCCTGCTCCATCAAGGATGCCCTGGAACAGAGCAATCAGCCCTTCCTTCTCTCTATACGACAGCACCTTCAGAGTTTCGTACGACACCCTGTCAACACCTGGTGCACTACACTCTTGCATTTTTAGAGAGCCTCTTCATACTCAAGAAATTCCCAAGGGGCATCGCCAGCATTGGACTGGCAGGCCCGCAAAAATGCTGGCGGTGGAACTCCACCAGGGAGTCCATAAACACTGGCAAATCTTGCATTAAAAGCATCAGCCATCTTTTCACAACGAAGTATCGTGCAACATGCAGCTGTCGAATCCAGATCATAAACCCATTTAATGCTAGTCTTGAAGCCCTGTTGCTGAAGCACTCGCCAGGCCTGCGCCTGTGATTCAGCTGCCCCAACTTGCTCACAAAGCCTACCACTGTATGCCCTTTTCTCACTCCTAATAAAAAAAAAACTCGACTCCTGAACTGTGCCTCTATAGGCAAGTCACGTTTCATCGCAAGGAGCGCGTTTCCACAGTCGATAAGCTCTCCACCTATCACGAACCGCCACCATACAGACATGCG
The DNA here is from genome assembly GCA_023313725.1 of Lithobius niger. Taxonomy (NCBI): domain Eukaryota; kingdom Metazoa; phylum Arthropoda; class Chilopoda; order Lithobiomorpha; family Lithobiidae; genus Lithobius; species Lithobius niger. Next base: position 124,648 of record JAHWFP010266510.1, on the reverse strand, counting down.
TCCACTATGCAGGATGCCGCCGCCCGGACCGTGAGTTGGTGGTCACCTTGTCATTTCTCCTACATAGGTGTGGAGACCCACCCGGAAAAACATCCATTGTCAACTAAGGGACACTTCCCGCTTCTTGCAACAGTCGGAACGTAACTCCCAACTGGACGCAAGAGGACTGGAAAGTGGTCACTGCTGCATAGGTCATCGGAGACCTCGAAAGTGAACAACGTTGCCAGAGACGGTGTGCAGATGAAGAAGTCCAGGGCATATTCCTGTACCACCCCATACTACTACCTTGTAAATGTCGGACTGCCATCTTGCAACACACTCAAGCCTGCACGATCAATGGCACTAGCCAACCTACGCCCTCTGGCGTCAACTTGTAACGACCCCCAATCGTAGTGGTGACCATTAAAGTCACCACCAATCAAACACGGCACAGGCAGTTGTTGCAGCCAAGTATACCAATCCGCAGAAGTCGGATTGCCAGTTGCATGCATGAAGACAATAGTGACCCACTCCTCACCAATCCATGCTTTGATCGATACCGCATCAATACCCTGAACCTGATAATTTAGCAAGTGAGGCAAGTACGGCACAGCTCAACTAACGAATATTCCCACCTTTTGGTTAGAGTACACGAAATCAGCATGCATGGGTGCTGCATTGAAGCCGTGCATACCATTAGCTTCTTGAACCCCCAAAATTTGTACATAATTTAGCAGCCGCAGTAAATTTGTTTTGAAGCCTTCGGGCATTCCAAGTGGCAATATTATATGCTGTGAATGGCCTTTCTGCTTACCAACCCTGCACAGTTAACAGAAAAAATAAAACAACACTACCCTATTCCCTCTCCGCCCCTCCCCAACACAATTGACTGCTCTCACCAAAGACGTCTGCCTGGCTTTCTTCTATAATCTGGCTATTCTGGATGTATTGCCCCACAAATAGGTTAGGTACCATTGCTGGCTGTGAACTAAATGTAACACTAGATCCTGCCCATCCATCCCAGTGTACGAGTGATCCCCCTTTAGTACATCACCCTACACGTCACCTGATACATCACTTGCCACATTATCTAATGCCTGTTCTTCCATTGCAACTTGTTCCTCAACACTTCCGAGCACTTGACGTTGAGTGCCCTTTCCTACCGACTGGCCCGACGTCTTAAGCCGTTTACCCTCTCGTTGTCGTTTGGCAGGTAGCGTGACCCACGATTCGTCACCTGTATTCCTGCAAGCTTCCAGACCATCTCTCGATTCACCTCTTATCTGTTCCCGTTCTTGTGTTTCATTGGTAAAGGCAACTGTATCGCCAATTTACTGTGATTGCCGCCCATCCGCGGCTTTGGCCTGTTTCGTGGTGCTTGCTGGCATGGCAATCTTCCCCGGGGCTGGCGCTTGTTGCTGCCGATGCTGGACCACACCACCATCTCTCTTTTCTGCACTCTCCAAACGTTGTCTGCGACTATCTCTTTCTCTCACCACCTCTTGAATATGCTGACAGAGCTGATGCTGGTCCCTCCAGACACCACAGGTCTTGCACGCACATGCAGCACACGCACGCCGAAAATGTCCACGCACTCCACAGCGATGGCACTTCAGCGCACGATCAGTGACAATGACGAGGGACGGTATCCCTTGGACTAGCACAACATATGGTATATAATCAATGGTTGCACTTCCATGCAGTTTAAAAGTCACTAGCCGCACTCCCATTTCGCACATCACTCGATATCTAATGACCAGCTTTTCAAAGAAATGTGCCACGAGGGAGGCTACACTTCCAAATGCCGCATCTACTTCCTGTGGGAGAATCCCCCTTGGGAGCCAATGCAGATGTGCCTGTACCGTCTGCTCGTGCAAATCATACACTTCTACGTCCAGTCCGTTAATTTTAGGCCGTGCTTGAAACAACGGCTGCTTGACCGCCGTTGTCTTCAATTTTACTTCAAAGGCTGTCCCTCCACCGAGTGAGCCTATTGCCACAACCTCACTTGTGTCCACGATATCCGCCATTGACAGATAGATTTGTGCGAGAGGATACGGTCGGCCAGCCAGCTCACACACTAGTACAACCGAACGTGGCATTTGTACATTACTTAGACCGCCTCCGTATTGTGTTTTCAGTGCTTGCAAATTTCGGGAGTAGTTTCGTCACACCATTATCTGCTGCTTCATCATCTTAACTTTCACTCTAACTCCTTGCACCACGTCCTCCACTACATACAGCAGTGCTGAAAAGTGTTTGTACTGACTGAATAGCATCTTCTTTATCCGCTTCCCTACTATCCAATCTACTCCGTGCCTCCTTTAACTGTTTCTCGTTGCCCTGGCTGCCACCATCTTGACTGCAACGGTCTTCAACTCTATCCAAAACTTCATACTTGCGTACACGTCCTTCTGCAATTCCTCTTTCTTGTTCAACCTGCATAACTACCTTAAACGTTTCTGGTGTCACTATACCAACATTGAACTCACTGCTCGTGATCACTTTTGTTTTGAAAAGATCCTCAAGTAAAGCATCCACGTCCGACTTCAATTCAATTCAGCTCTGAAAGCCTGCATTTACGAAATAAATAAGCCATTCTATCGTTTCTAAGCTGCCAATTGCGAGACCACAACATAGCTTAGTTTGGTTTAAAACGATACGCGTTTAACTGAAACGTGGATTCTTCATTTTACCTATCAATAATCAACTGTTTAGCAAAGACATAACACGTCTACGAAGAATAGACTTGGCGTTTGCTGCTTGGAATTGTTCCCTATTACAATGGGCAAAACAAACTGGTCGTTTAGGGTCCCGCAACTCCGAATGGCTCGACCAATTGAAAAAGTGATCTCTTTGAAGATGAAGGTCAAGGAAATTACTGGATTAAAGCATGTTTCAGATTTTAGGTAGGTGCAGTAGTTTTTTTCTGAAACGATGTCAAACAAGGGAAAAAAAACAACAAGAGGAAACAGATTTCAAATTTACGTGTGACTCCCTACTTTTACTCTTGCACAGAATTGCATAATTTTTGGCATAAATAAACTTTTAACACTTATCTACTGTCTGGCCAAGTTTTGTCGAAAACTATTGAATATGACCGGAGATATCAATTGTTTCAGTTTTGCTAGAGTGAGGACTTCAATCATGCATGATTAATTCGAAATAAGGATCTACCCCAAAACAAAATTGTTAAGATTGCCGCCAAGCTATTTGGATTTGCCAAACAAGATTCCCGCCAAGCTATATCAAACGGCAAGCTCTTTCACCAAGCTAATCCCACCGATCTAATCCCAAGCTAATTCTAAGTTAATCCCATCGAGTAATACTTCGAAGGTAATGAAATACATGAAAATTGCTTACAGCGCAATTTTCAATTAGTTCATTTAACGTTTGGAGTTTTAGTTGGTGGGATTGGCTTGGCGAAAGAGATTGGCGTTTGATACCACGACTTCACACGGCCGATAAGCTTGGCGGAAATCCTTAACTAGTATTGTTGTGGGGCATATATTAGATATTTTTGGTCCAAATTTACAAAACCCACTTCTTTTTTTTTTTATAGTAATTAGTAATCTAGTTTTCTGGACAATTTCTTTTTTTGTTGTTGCTTTTTTTACATTTTAAGCACAGCAGCCAACTTTTTTCAGATGATTATTATTTCTTATTAGTATTGTAATGTCTCCTTGCAACCGCAAGATTTATTTAATGTCCAGTTTCTTTTGCTTTTTTTAATGCTTTGTGTCTTTATCATTGAATGCCTGATTTTGAAAAGAACACAAAAAATTTTGTAATAATAAAAGAAAAATAATTAGAATATTTTTTGAAATGACCAATATTCTGCACATGATGAACTACTCTTTCTCCAGTATTGGGATCATTCTGGGACTTATGAAACTTACTATATTAAGTGAACAAAAAACGACTTCGCCGTTTAGAAAAAAGTATTAGATCTCGTATCCCCATACTCACAGCTGTAAAGGTACACGAATAAAAACGGATTAGAGTCACTCGAACGCAACGAACTCTAATTTGAACTCCTATTCCAGGGAACAAGGACTGTTTTTACTTAGTGATTATGTCAGAAAGTGAACGTAGTTTGTGTTTGAAAAATGTAATCTTTGTGAGCACTTAATTTGCGTGTTATTCACGCCTTTTTTTAATACTTGTCTGGATTTGTTGTTTTATATTTTAAGGGTGTTTCCTATATGGGTATTTTGTGTGGATTTAAAATTTGTAAAACAAGCATACACCTAACTAAGGCAGTTTTTTTGCCTGTGTTTGTGTGTTTTTTTTTCATCTTTTGTAGGCGTTTTGCTGTTTACGGTGTCTGTTTTGTATGTGTTTTAGATTTTCGTTCTGTTTCATGTGCGTGCGTATTTTGTGTGTTTATTTTATTTGTGTGAAGTTTGTTTGATTAATGATGTGTATATAAATGTGTGTATATGGAGGCTGGCAAGTCACAAACCTTGTTCCCTGGAATTGTAGTTCAAATCATAGTTCGTTGCGTTCGAGTGAACTCTAATCCGTTTTTATTCGTGTACCTTTACAGCTGTGAGTATGGGATACGAGGTCTAATGCTTTTTTACTAAACGGCGAAGCCGTTTTTTGTTCATTTAATTTGTTAGCTTTTTTTCGCTTCAGTTTTGTTGTAATTGCTACAGACTGGTCTATCATTTGTACGGTAGGTCCACTGTCCAGCCAAGTTTGTTTGCGAAAAAACGGAACATTAGAAATGCTTATTTCTGTTCAGACTCCGGCCAAGCATTGTCCCATGTTTGTTATTTGATGGCAACCTACTAGCGTGTGTTTAGAGTTACTTTGTCAGATCGATGGGTAGTTGATTCTGCATTGTTGCAAGAAGCAACATTATGGCAAACAATCGCGGAAACAATATTCAACTTGCTTCCCGAAACCCGCATTGAAGAAGTAAATAAGTCATTCAGTCATGTCGGCCACCCAATTGTGAAGGCCTCACAATTATAGACTTCGCATCCTGCGGTTTAAATCTGAAAGATTTAAGCGAACACCAAGAACATTTCATTTTGGTTCTCGACAACCTATCTGTGGCCGACATTGCTAACTCACCACGACAATGTAACTTTCCCCGTGCCCGAGCATCGTTGCAAACTTGTTCGAGTGAGCTACAATCCGATGTTGTGCACCTCACCTATTGTTGCCCTATTGTTACATGTTGCAGCATTGCATTCTGGGGCCTCTCCGCCGCCGCCTGTCCAGTTTTTGAAAATTCTCGTGCGAAACCAACTATAATAAGCACTGCCTGCCGGCAATGCTAATAAAAGGAAATAGCTTGTGGACTTGCGCCCTTTTCAAAATCAATTCTCACCTGTGGACTAGAATGTTAACAATGACTCATGAATATTGCTTTGTTTAGGAAATTACTAAGTGTACTAAGTGTTCTCTGTACTCTGCATCTGTGGTGTTGATGACGAGACGGTGCGTCATTTTCTTTTTGAGTGCCCCCGGTGAACGGCTCAGCGCCGTTTTGTGGTTGCCGCTGGGGTTGACCCTATGCATAAGGCCCTTGGTGTTTCGCCACACTCCTCGTTTGGTATAGGCCCCCTGCACAGGACATTAGGTTTTTGTAGGGCGACGCAGCGATTTACCTAGGGACCCAGGGTATCTCGTGCTCTCTTGTTCCCCGGCTGGCCGGTTGCAGTGTGAAGTGTATAGACGGATTGTAACTTTAGGTCTTTAGTCTTAAGTAGTTTTAAGTAGTTTTAGAGAGAGCTCATGGTGTTTTAGGCCGTTACGCTCTGTAAATAAAAAAAAATAAAAAAAAAAAAAGTGTACAATGGCTAACAAAAGTTTTATTGTGACGTAGTACACCCAGCTGCTACATGTGCTGTACATTACTATTTTTTGTTGAAATGGTATTGTTTACAAACGATATTGTAATATTGTATTGTTTACAGCAGCATTGTTTACGAACTTGTATCTAGTCTAATCATTTATTTCGTTGAGTACAGATGTATGATAAGATCTAGATTAGGGGTTTGTTTACTATCTCTGTAATGTGCGGAGCAATGGCAACCTGGACCACTGCATTGTGACTGAGGTTGGGACTAATGACCAAGTTATCGACGCGTCATTAAGCCTCAACCGCCCCCCCCCCCCCCCTTAATTCGTTTCTTGTGGTAGTACGCCACTGTAAAATGGTGTCATACCAACGCTGTTTCTCAGATTCGATACGTTTGTAAACAACTTTTTGTCTGCCATTTTATTAACGTTGATGGGAATTTTGCCATCGTTGTAAGCTTTCTGCCAAGTCAAACCCTGAATGGTTGAAACCTTGAGAAGCTTCAAGTCACCTGCAAGCAGTAACAATTGCTGGTTCATCACTGTGGCAGACAACATCTTGTTTTTGTTTGTTTTCCTTTGCGTTTTACTGCCTCTGCCTTGAGATGCGACCTAGAGTTGATTATGAAAAGGTCGGTAAGTCCAGGACTTGTGCCCTTTTCAAACCCAATGCAAGTTACCAACCCCCATAACACTGCAACAAGTGATTACTTTAAGCCGGTTTCAAACTCAATGAATGAACGCCCATTGATGCCATATTTCTGCACTTCCACTTTATTTTGGTGAAATTTGTGACTTGGCCCTTTTCAAACTCAGTGATTCAATTACAGTTTGCTGGAAACAAACACTTGATCTTCAGTCAGGTAGGCAATAAAAACTGCCTTAATTAGGAGTATGCTTGTTTCACAAATTCGAAATGCACACAAAATACACATATAGCCACTCACAGGAAACATCATCTTAAAATATAAAACAACAAACACAGTCAAATATTTAAAAAAGCCCGTACAACACCCAAATTAAGTGCACATAAACATACACACGCACACAAACATTAAACATTTCTAACACAAACTGCGTTCACTTTCTGACATAACCACTGAGCAAAAAGAGTCCTTGTTCTCTGGAATCGGAGTTCAAAATATAGTTCGTTGCGTTCGAGTGAGATCTAATACGTTTTCATTCGTGTACCTTCACAACTGTGAGTATGGGGATACGAGCTCTAATGCTTTTTTCTAAAAGGAAACGAACACTTGATCTTCAGTCTACTTCTGCAGCTGGCATTTGTTGATTGGCATTATTACATAAAAAAAAGTGTTCAAAACAATGTAAAACAATCATTCTGGTCGTTTATAGCCCCCTAAATGGCGCATCTACGGAGCAATATCTGTAAAATGAGCTAATAACCAGCTTTATTCACTGCATGGAAGAATTAATTTTCGTGAAACAAAAATGGCGTTAGCCAGTAACTAGTAATTAGGCAAATATCAATGTTATTTACGTCGTTTTTTCAACAAGAAAACGGTAAGCTGTGTCACTGACAGTGATTCTTATGCAGTCAGGCGACGAAAGTCTCCCAATCAAACAAGTTTCAGCCTTTTCTGTCGCATTGTTATTTATTCTCAGATGGCTGAAGACAGATAAACGAACTTAGCTGTAAAAACACAACGTGTCTAGTGATCGCCATGCTCATATATATATATATATATATATATTTTATCTGGATGTTATTTTTGTATCTTGGCGACCAATTGAAATTGAAATTTTTATAAGGGGCACATCTGCGGAAGTGTATTTTTTAAATGAGCTAAGAGCCAGTTTTCTAGGACAAATGGGTTGTCTGTAGAGACCATTGTATAAACGTGTCTAAATAAGTCTACCACCGCCACCACCACCAGATAAGCCAAAAATGAAACTCACGATTCACGCTTAAGTCTAGACCTCCGACGTGACAAAGATAAATCAGTAACTGATAAAGGTTGGTACACAACGTTCACCAAGTCTAACAACGCTTATATTCCAAATCTGGGTGGAAAATATTGAAAGACAGCGTAGAAATTAAGCATCGAAATTTGGGCTTTAACATGGGAAACCGAGACCAAATCGTAGAGAAGGCTGCCGCCTTTACTAATTATTAATTGCTATACTAGCCGAGTCGCTTGCTGACGGGCGCTCATTCAGCCGCGTCTCGTTTCGCTCGAGGATATTTCTTGTTGCAACATTTACGCGCAGACGGAAGTTCCACACCAAAAACAAATAGTCAAATGATCAGGCAAATGATCAGAGTAGTACGCGTTTTTCATACGGTTTCAGTTCATAAACAAACGTTAACTGTGTCTAATCTTTCTTTTCTCTTTGTTTATACTTATTCGCCACATTTAATAAGATTCAACAGATTCATTTTAATTAAAGAACAAATATTTAGCCTACTACATACTAACTGTATTCAGGAAAAAGTGCTGTTTTTGATGATAAACGCTGATTTCGTTCGCTTCGCTCACTCGATCAGCGCAAACATTTCCTCAGAAACGATACTGAATAAATGTAACCACCAAGAACCACACATCATTTGTAATTTGTGCTATTACTACACTTTACAAGGGTTTTCTTTTTTCACTTGGTTCAAATGCGTTTATTTAAAGAAAAAAAAATATATATACAAAACAACCAATACATCAACAACAGCGAACGGACCCCGAAAAAAGTACAAGAAAATGAAAAAATGAAAAGGTAATTCAGGAACAATCAAACACGAAGGTAGGCACAAAACAAATTCGCAAAATCCCATTCCCAAATTAAAAATAGCAGCAGCACGCACTTTGCACTTGAAAAGTAAAGGCAAAATCCCCCATAAAGGCGCGCACGGTCGACGAAAACGGTTAGAGCACACTAATGTATTCGTCGAGGGAGGCACTAGTAGGAATGGTGTTCATGATGGAAGCGGCGTTCCCCCGTTGAACAGCCACCCCGATACGTTGGAGAAGGAAAGCAGTAGACCTCTTCTCACCAGTGGCCCTGGAAATCCTGCGACCGATGTCATGGATCAGGTCCAGGCCATCCCGACCAAAGGACCCCAGAGTCTCAACAGCCACAGGGCAAAAGAAGTACCGGTTTTTCACTTATTTTAAAGCAAGTCAGGCCTACACGCAGCAAGAAATCATACCCGGAAGTTATGCGTGTTTACCACAATTATGCTAGACTGCTGAGTAGAGCACCAGGTAATGGCATGCTGATCGAATGTCGACGTTTTACAAATACAAACATGGAAATGTTTCTATTTCTGACACCCTGTTCTGTTAGGAATATAGTTTAAGTAGGCGTAATTTAGCAGTTAATCTTTTCGTACCTTTACGTAATTTCTTTTAAATTTACGGCCAAATTGGCAGTTTGAATTTGAAATATCCAAAATGCAACTCCAACAGTGTGCTGCACGTGCCTTTTTCTTGAATGACTACTATTCGGACTGCCAGTCGTTCTTCTCCTGAAAACACTACTGGCCCACTTGACTCTTACATGGCGCAACAATTATGGACCGCCCTCTCAGCAGGAACATTTCACATTCCGAATCTGACAATCAACTTCGAAAAATTCGTTTCAACTATGGATGTGGATGTGGTTTTTTCGCTTTTTTTGAGGAGAAAACCTTTACCTAGAACTACGAAAATACGCCTAAACGATATCCTGAGTACTGTCCTGTCTTTCGAGTCCTTTCTCACATTTCTAGCCTTCCTACTTCTGGAGGAGAAGACGTATATATAAACAAACAAACCGACCGACCGTAAGTTTATAATGGTTGCTAGCGGAGTCGCTAGCTTCGCTCGCTCATTCCGCATCGTCTAGCTGCGCTCGAGGAGCTTCCATGCTGCAACTCTGATGCTGCTGACAGACATTCCACATCTAAAACGATCAAGCAATGAGTGCAGTGCGCGTTTTTCGTAAGGCTTCAGTTTCTAAACAAAAAACGGGTTCGCCGTTTAGAAAACCATCACCCTTCTGCCAAGCGCCTAAACTGCCAAGGAGCCAGGAGGCGAGACACGCGATTTCTATACCCTAGTCGGCCTTACCTTAAAGAATACGCTTGAGGAGCTGTCATGCTCCAGCTCTTAAACTGCTGACAGACATTCCACATCTAAAACAATCAAGAAAATGATCAGAATGTAGGACGCGTTTTTCTTAACGCTTCAGTTCATAAACAAACGATATGGTAACCATACATCACTCCAACGGTCTGGCCACCCAATAGCTACATGCGCCTATTGTTCAGATTGTAAGCCATACTACCACTGACAACAAAAGCCTCGATAAAACCATTGTCTTTCTGGCACATGCATGAACTGGCCTTGAGCCAGGAGATGAGACACGCGATTTGTAGTCCAGTCGGTCTTGGCTTGAAGAAGCTATGCCCTTTCTGGCATGCGATTGATCTGTCATTGAGCCAGGAGGCGAGTCATGCGATTTGAACCAAGTCGGCCTTGGCTTGAAAAATCCATCCCCTTTTTGGCATGTACTTAAGCTGACAATGAGCCAGGAGGCGAGACACGCGATTTCTTCCCCAGTCGGCCTTGGCTTGAAGAAGCCACTCCCTTTCTGGCATGCGATTGAGCTATCATTGAGCCAGAACTCGAGGCATGCGATTTGGACCCAGTCGGCCTTGTCTTGATAAAGCTATCCCCTTTTTGGCATGCACCTAAACTGACAATGAGCCAGGAGGCGGGACACTCGATTTCTTCACAGTCGGCCTTGGCTTGGAGAAGCTTTATCCATCGGTGCTGCAAGGCCGTTTCAACGTTGTAGCATGCGAGTTGCTGCATACTTGAACTAAACATGCTGGAACAGAAAGAAGTCGCTAAGATGTCACATACTCCTTTGTGCCGCTCTTGGTTTTTTAATTCCAATAAATTTTGCAGACTTTTGGGTTTCCTTGTTTCACAAATTTTAAGAATTTTTACTTAAAACCCATCTCCTTCCCCGCTGCGTGTGATGCTTTGAAACAGCAACCACACGTCGCCCATAATTTTTGACTAATATAAAAGATTTCGTGCAAGGCAAAATCGTACCTAGAAACTATTCTTGTTTACCACAATTAGGCTGGACTATTGCTGAGTAGAGGACGAGCTAATAGCACACTATTGATGGAATGTCGATGGTTTACAAATGCAAAAGTTGAAATATTTCTTACACGCTTTTTTGTTATCAATATATTTTGTTTAAATATGCCTAATTAAGCATTAATCTTTTCGTAGATTTACGTATTTTCATTTAAATTTAAGGGTAAATAAGTAGTTTGTATTTGAAATATCCAAAATGCAACTCCAATAGTAGTTCCATCAGCACGCTGCACGTGTCTCATTGTTGAATGTCGGCTGTTAGCATTGCCAGCCGTAATCCTACCGACAGGGGATGGACTTGCTGATTTGGGGCTTGGTTGCGTTTTATAACTTGTAATGGCACAATCTCGTTGATGTTGTTATGGGAAGTAAGCTTCAGATTAGGTTAGGTCGTAATTTTAAGTAGTCTTAGGTTTGTAGATGGAGCGCATGACACAAGGTCTATAGGCTCTAGTAAATAAAATCACAATCCAAATAAAATCACAATCCGACAACACTACTGGACCACGCGCCTCTACGTGGCGCAACAATTGTAGACCATCCGCACAGCAGGAAGAGGTGATATTCCGACACTAACAATCAACTTCGAAAAATTCGTTTCAACAATGGTCCAATGGGGTTTTTTCGCTTTTTTCGAGTAGAAAAATTTTACCTAGAACTACGAAAATACGCCTACGCGAAATCCGGATTATTTACCTGTATTTTGAAACCTTTCTCATATTTTTAGGCTTCGTTTTTTTAGGATACGTTCTCCTAGAATTTTTACCTAGAACTACGAAAATACGCTTACGCGAAATCCGGATTATTTACCTGTCTTTTGAAACCTTTCTCATATTTTTAGGCTTCGATTTTTTAGGATACGTTCTCCTACTTCAAGAGGAGAAGAGGTATACACACATACACACACACACACACACATATATATATATATATATATGTATATATATATATATATATATATACATAAAGCTCGGCCGAATGTTTTTAATGATTTAGACTAGTGGAGTCTCTCGCTTCGCTCGTTCATCCGCCGCGTCTCGCTGCTCTCGGGGAGATCTCTTGTTGAAACCTATATGGTGCTCGCAAACACTCCTAGCAAAAATTATGAAACAAATGTTCAAGGAAGTGATCCGAATAATGTGCGCGTTTTTTTTAGTGCATAATACGAGTGGTAACAAAACTAAAAATGGTCAAATAATGTCATTCCAGAGTTGTAATGTTAGCATTCTGTATCCATACCTGTTACACTTTGTGCTGGGGCCACTGATCTTTTATTCAACGTAGAAATCGGTCATTTTAACTATGAATAAATATTTACCCTATATTACTTACTAAAGGTATTTAGAAAAAAGTGCTGTTTCCGATGACGAACGCTGATTTCGTTCGCTTCACTCACTCAATCAGCGCAACATCAGAAACGTGACTACCACCACAGCCGACCACCATCAACCATACATCAACAGAACACGCCACGGTTTTTAGTTTAAACAAAACTAAAATTGGTTAACACTAAAAATGGTCAAATGATGTCATTTTAGAGTTGTAATGTTATTATTAAGTTTCTATACATGTTGAACGTTTGGGCTGGAGCCAGTGACCTTTTATCCAATGTAGAAAGTCGGTCATTTTCACTATGAATAAATATTTAGCCTATATTACTTACTAAATGTATTTAGGAAAAAGTGCTGTTTCCGATGACGAACACTGATTTCGTTCGCTTTGCTCACTCAATCAGCGCAACCATTACCTCTGAATCGTGACTGGAATAAATATAACCACTAAGAACCACACATCACTTGAAATCTTTTGTATCACTACGCTTTACATGGATTTTCTTGTTTGACTTATTTTAAGAATTTTTTCTTTACGTCCTGCTCAGTACAGCTTTGTCTACGGGCTTCTTATCACTTCTCTTCTCACTTCTCATACTTGTAGCCTTCTACTTCTAGAGGAGAAGACGAACTACCCCAAGCACCCAACCAACCAACCAAGCATAAATTGAATCTTTTTAACGAGGAGAGACTAGCGGAGTCGCTCGCTTCGCTCGCTCATTCCGCCGCTTCTCGCTGCACTCGAGGAGATTTCTTGTTGAAACTCGTATGGTGCTGACAGAAACTCTTAGCAAAAATTATCACACAAATGTTCAAGGAAGTGATCCGAATAATGTACGCGTTTTTCTTAGTGCACATTTTTCTTATCATAATACAAATGATAAACAAAATTAAAAAATGGTCAAATAAGTTCAATGTAGCAGTAGTGTTTCACCAGTTTTCTTTTATCCAAAGTAGTAAGTCAGTCATTTCCACTACTGAATAAATATTCAGCATTTTAAGTATTTTTTTTTTACATCCTGCTCACTACAGGTGTTTCTATTGGCTCCTTATCGCTTCTCTTTTTGATGATCCCTCACTTGGCGATACAACTGCAGACTGTCAACTGACAACACCACGATTCGAATCCAAACCTGTTCGTGTTTTAGCACAAATAAGGAGGGAACTGGCTGATGACTTTACGTAAACACTAATACTCGAATATTGCTGTTTGAAATGATACAGATGCAGACGTAAAAATATTCTTGGTACCCTTTACTGGTGTCAATATATTTTCTACACGTAATTTAGTATTTAGCATTCAATATTTTTCTGTCTTTGTGTTACTGCTAAACAATTATTCTCTTGTCCTGGATTTGTCAGTATATAGACTCGATGAGTGAATAAAAGAAGAATGATAAATGGTAGGACAAGAAGCACCAATACGTCAATTTTCTGTATGCAAACTTACACCAGTTTTCTACTTCCGGCGCACGCCAAAGATTAAATGCAGGAGACGGCCATCTTGGGAGTAGGCGTCGGCCATCTTGCAGGAAGCAGGCGGGGATGCTGGAGGATGACGTCATAAACACTCCACCTGCAATAAACCGCATTCGAAAACCACAAGCCAACCTCAACCAAAGTTGTCCAGTCTGAAGGCAGAGGGGAGTTTACTCATGGGATTTCTGTTTGTTAAAGGTACCAAATTGTCTCCAGATGGGTGAGTTTGGTTGAGTTCGTGCCTGGTGGATTTTCGAAGGCGCGAATAAATGCAGCCAAAGAAGGAAGGATATTTGGTAGGACCAGGAGTATAATAAACCCTACGGACGTGGTGTATATCATTATATCCTGGTACACCTTATAAAGGCCTACTATCACGCTAGACGCATAGAAACTAAACATGTGCGGTGATAAGCATGGCCTTCCCCCACCCCCCACCCCACCAAACTGTTCCACTGGCATGAATAACTGGGGTGGGGGAGCGAGCGAGTACAAATCTTTGGAATATCTATCTATTCGCTATTATCTGCGAAACTTTTTTTTATTAAGCCATACATTAGGTGAAGCAAGAAAAATAATCGTACTATCCAGATAAAGTGGTCACACGTGAAAATATTTATGTACGCTACTCAACATTTCTAGTTTCAAAGCACGAGGCGGGGGAGGGGGCGGGGTGCATGTGCAACTGAAAGTTAAAAGAAATGAGGAATGGAAAACGAATGAATGGTCGTGAGGGGGGGGGGGGTGAGCAGAAGAGAAATTTTTTTTATCGTAGCCATGGAAAAATGCGGAGGGATGCGTTAATGGCATAGATATTTTTGGGTTAGAGGCAAAACATTTAGACAAGGGGGTGGGGGGGGGCGGCGGCGGCGGCAGCAGCAGCTGTGAAATTTGTAACCAAACGGGCAGCAAGGCAAAAAAAAAATGGCTGGCTATAAAAATCGGGCTATCAGAGTTATTTGCTGCAAAACGTGAAACGGGAAAATGTAATCAGTCGTCTCCCTCGGTAACGGGAGGGGGGGGGTGGGGGAATGAAAATCGTTTAATTCCTGGAAAACAATTGTGGTAGTAAAACACTGTTAATGTTTTACACGATTAAAAAAAACGTTGGCTTCGCATTGCTTGCACTTACGGAAACAACGCAAACAGGTCAGTAGTTATGATATGATTACGAATTAACAACTTTATTCAGAAAACATAATAAAGAACATACTGCAATGCAGTTATCAAATCGCTGAAAAAAACGAAGCATTTTTTAGGCTAGAACAATGAGCAGTTAGGAACCCAAACTCCGATTGTTTCTTTTTATGTTTGTGTTGTACCTCAACTGCTAATAAATCCGTACAGCTTGAACTGAATTGTCAAAAATAATAAACAACAACCAGAGGCATCGAACGATGTTGGCGTACATGCTGAGACAACGCTTAACTCTTATATCTACTGCGCTAGAACCCGCGAGCAACTGTCTGGTTTAGCCTTATGTCCCCCGGTTCATTTTCAGTCCTATTGTCGATTGAATTTCGGTAGCTTAATACACTGGAATACAATTTTTACGTTCGGAGCTGTCTGGCTTACGTTTCACAATGAGTACTCAGTAATTTCTTAGTGCAGAGTTGCGTCGATTCATCGGATCGAGAACCGCGGCCATGTTGGATCCACAGATCACAGAACTGCGTGACATCAGTTGTTTGTGTGCAAGTCCATAAGTCACGTGCTTCCTTGCAGCGCTTTGATTGGTTGTTCGGGCTATTTTGGCGGGAGTGGTGAATGTTTCGTCACACCCCGTTCCTATTCGACCCTGCAGTACATCTTCACAAAATCAATACTACCGGAAGTCCGTAATGAACTATCTTCTTTGGAGTGAATGACTCCAATTTTAAAACATAATTTGTTATGCAAAGCCGCGCGTGTTAACTGATTGTTAGCGAGAACAACAAGTTATTGACTCGCTCCTCGTTGGTCCGTTGCCGCCAGACCATTGTTGATGGACGTTCAATGCTTCCACGGAAAAAAATTTGGCAACAATCATGACGTCATGTATTGTTGAGGCATTGTTGGGTGATTGTTGCCGATTGTTGCAAATGATCATTTTTTCGTTAATTTCGGTCATTTAGGACCCAGCTCGGACTTTGAAAATACGCCTTTGGGAAACTTCTCATATTTGTAGCATTCTACTTTCAGAGAAGAAGATGATCATCCCCAACCAACCAACCAAGCACCCAAGAATAAACTGTATCATTTTAACGAGGAGAGACTATCGGTGTCGCTCGCTTCGCTCGCTAATTTCGCAGCGTCTCGCTGCGCTCGAGGAGATTTCTTGTTGAAACTCGTATGGTGCTGACAAACACTCCTACTAAAACTTATGAAACAAATGTTCAAGGAAGTGATCCAAAAAATGTGCGCGTTTTTCTCAGTGCATCAGTTCATAATACAAATGATAAACAAAAGTAAAAATGGTCAAATAATGTCATTCCAGAGTTGTAATGTTAGCATTCTGTATCTATACCTGTGACACTTTTATGATGGGGCCACTGACCTTTTATCCAACGTAGAAAGTCGGACATTTTCACTACGAATAAATATTTAGCCTATATTACTTACTAAATGTATTTAGAAAAAAGTGCTGTTTCCGATGATGAAGGCTGATTTCGTTTGCTTCACTCACTCAGTCAGCGCAAACATTGCCATAGAATCGTAACTGGAATCAATGTAACCACTAAAAACCACGCTTCACTTGAAATTTTCGGTAGCACTATGCTTTACATGGGTTTTCTTGTTTCACTTATTTTAAGAATTTGTTTTCTTTACGTCCTGATCAGTACAGCTTTTCCATCGGCTCCTTATCACCCTCTCTTTCTCACTCATATGGTGCTGACAGACATTGCTAGCAAAAATTATCAAACAAATGTTTAAGGAAATGATCCGTATAATGTGCGCGTTTTTCTTAGTGCGACAGTTCATAAGACTGACAAACAAAACTAAAAAGGGTCACTTCAGTTCAATGTAGCAGTAGTGTTTCACTTTTTTTTTTTTTATCCAACGTAGTAAGTCGATCATTTCCACTACTGAATAAGAAAAAGTGATGTTCTGATCACAAACGCTTAATATCGGTCGCTTCGCTAACTCAAAATCAGCGCAACTTCAGAAACGTGACCTACACCACAGCCGACCTCAGCACGCCACGGTTTGAACGTAAGTTAAGTCTACACAAGACACTAACTCGTTCCCAAAGGCTGCTCATGTTTTACCACAAATAAAGACGGCAGCGGCTGACGTTAATTCAGCTGATGATCAGTGTAGTACGTGTTTTTCGTAAGGTTTCAGTTCGTAAACAAACGGCTACTGCTCCTACTCTTTCTTTTCTCTTTGTTTATACTCATTCGCCACATTTAATAAGATTCACCAGATTAATTTTTATTACTGAATAAATATTTAGCCCACTACTTACTAATTGTATTTAGGAAAAAGTGCTGTTTCTGATGACAACGCTTATTTTCGTTTGCTTTGCTCACTCAATCAGCGCACAAATTTCCTCAGAAACGTTACCTAATCAATGTTACACCAAGAAACACACATCACTTGTAATTTTTGTTACTACTACACTATACGTGGGTTTTCTTGTTTCACGTATTTTAAGAATTTTTTTTTACATCCTGCTTAGTGAAGACTTTTCCATTGGTTCCTTACCACTTCGATTTCTGATGACCCCTCACATGGAAAAAACAGCTGCAGAATTCAAGTAAAAACGCCACTACGTGAATGGATATTAGGCCTACACATCGACACAACTCTTATACAAAGCTGCTCGTGATTTAGCATAAATAAGGAGGGAACTGGCTGATGGCCTTACGTAAAAACCAAGGCTCAAATATTGTTGTGTAAAATTATACAAACGCACACGTAAAACTATTCCTGGTACCTCTTTCTGGTGTCAATATATTTTCCATACGTAATGTATAGTATTTAGCATTTAATCTTTTTCTGTCTTTGAGTTGCTGCTAAACGATTATTCTTTTGTCCTAGATTTGTCAGTTATTATAGAATCGGTGAATGACTTCAATTTTAAAACCGGTAATAAAATACTGCAAAAAGCTACGCGTCGTTATTGATTGTTACTGAGAACAACAATTTATTGACTCGCTCCTCGCTGGTCCGTTGCCGCCAGACCATTGTTGATGGACGTTCCAGATCATTTCGAAAAAGATTTGGCAACAAACCTGACGTCAAGTTTTGTTGAGGCATTGTTGGGTGATTGTTGCTGATTGTTGCAAATGGTCATTTTTCGTTAATTTCGGACCCTGCTCGGACTTCACAAATACGCCTACACAACGAACGGATTAGTTTCCTTTCTTTTGACAAACTTCTCAAATTTGTAGCCTTATACTTTCAGAGGAGAAGATGATCATCCTCAACCAACCAAGCATAAACTGCATCTTTTTTAATGAGGGGAGACTAGCGGAGTCGCTCGCTTCGCTCGCTCATTCCGCCGCGTCTCGCTGCGCTCGAAGAGAATACTTGTTGCAACTCATATGATGCTGACAGACATTGCCAGCAAAAATTATCAAAAAAATGTTTAAGGAAGTGATCGGAATAATGTGCGCGTTTTTTTAAGTACGTCAGTGCATAATACAAATGATAAACAGAACTAAAACTGGTCAAATAATGAGCGTATTTTTCCACTACTGAATAAATATTTATCCTACAACTTACTAACAGTGTTTAAGAAAAAGTGCTGTTTCTGATGACAAACGCTGATTTTCGTTCGCTTCGCTCACTCAATCAGCGCTACCTCAGAAACGTGACCACCACCACAGCCGACCTCTGTGAACCACACATCAACAGAGACGTCACGGTTTGAACGTAATTTAGGCCTACACAAGACACTAACTCGTTCCCAAACCTGTTCGTGTTTTAGGACAAATAAGGAGGAAACCAGTTGATAATTTCCATAAACACTAATGCTCGAATATTGCTGGTTGAAATGATACACATGCAGACGTAATAATATTCTTGGCACCCTTTACTGGTGTCAATATATTTTCTACACATAATTTAGTACGTTTCGCTCATTCCCCCGGTCTCGCTGCGCTCGAGGAGATATATTATTGCAATACTTATGCGAAGACGGACAATTTCACACCAAAAACAAACAGTCATATGATCAAGCAAATGATCAGTGAAGTACGCGTTTATCGTAAGGTTTCAATTCGTAAACAAACGGTTACTGCGCCTACTCTTTTTTCTCTCTTTGTTTATACTCATTCGCCACATTTAATAAGATTCACCAGATTCATTTTCACTACTGAATATTATTTAGCCTACTACTTCATTACTGTATTTAGGAAAAAGAGCTGTTTCTGATGACAAACGCTGATTATCGTTCGCTTCGCTAGCTCAATCAGCGCACACATTTCCTAAGAAACCTGACTAAATCATTGTAACACCGAGAACGACACGTCACATGTAATTTTTGTTAGTACTACACTTTACATGGGCTTGTTTTGTTTCACTTTTTAAGAATTGTTTTTCTTTACGTCCTGCCTAGTGAAGATTTTTCCATCGGTTCCTTATCACTTCACTTTCTGATGACCTCTCTCTTGGTGAAACAGTTGCAGAAATCAAGTGAAAACGCAACGGTTCCAATGATCTTTTATCCAACATAGAAAGTCGTTCATTTTCATTACTGAATAAATATTTTGCTTACTGCTGTTTCTGATGACGAACCCTGATTTTCGTTCGTTTCGCTCACTCAATCATCGTCAACATTTTCCCAGGAACGTGACTGAATCAATGTAACCACCAAGAACCACACATCACTTGGCGAAAACAGCTGCAGAAATCAATTGAAAGCACCATGGCTTGAGTGTAAATTACGCCTACACAAGGACACAATACACAACTATTATCCAAAGCTGATCGTGTTTTAGCACAACTAATGAGGGAACTGGCTGATGGCCTTACGTTAAAACTAATGCTCGTATATTGTTGCTTGGAATGATACAAACGAAGACATAAAAGTATTCCTGGCACCCTTTTCTGGTGTCAAGACATTTTCGGTAAGTAATTTAGTATTTAGTCTTTTTCAGTGTTTGTGTTGCGGCTAAATTTTTGTCTTGTCCTAGATTTGTCAGTTATTATAAAATCGATGAATGACTGCGAAAAGATACGCGTCATTATTGATTGTTACCGAGACAAACAATTTATTGACTCGCTCCTCGTTGGTCCGTTGCCGCCAGAGCATTGTTGACTGACGTTCCAGATAATTTCGAAAAAGATTTGCCAACAATCATTACGTCATGTATTGTTGAGGCATTGTTGGCTGATTGTTGCAAATGGTCATTTTCGTTAATTTCGGTCATTTAGGACCCAGCTCGGACTTTGAAAATACGCCTACACAACGAACGGGTTAATTTGATTTCTTTTGACAAACTTCTCATATTTATAGCCTTCCACTTCCAGAGGAGAAGACGAACTAACCCAAGCACCCAACCAACCAACCAACCAAGCATAAATTGAATCTTTTTAACGAGGAGAGACTAGCGGAGTCGCTCGCTTCGCTCGCTCATCCGCCGCATCTCGCTGCACTCGAGGATATTTCTTGTTGAAACTCGTATGGTGCTGACAAACACTCCTAGCAAAAATTATGAAACAAATGTTCAAGGAAGTGATCCGAATAATGTGCGTTTTTCTTAGTGCATCAGTTCATAATACAAGTGGTAAACTAAACCTGGACAAATACTGTCATTCCAGAGTTGTATGTTAGCATTCCGTATCTATACCTGTTACACTTTTGTGCTGGGACCACTGACCTTTTATCCAACGTAGAAAGTCGGTCATTTTCACTATGAATAAATATTTAGCCTATATTACTTACTGAATGTATTTAGAAAAAAGTGCTATTTCCGATGACGAACGCTGATTTCGTTCGCTTCGCTCACTCAATCAGCGCAACCTCAGAAACGTAACTACCACCACAGCCGACCACCATGAACCACACATCAACAGAACACGCCACGGTTTTTAGTTTAAACAAATCTAAAAATGGTCAACTAATGTCATTCCCGAGTTGTAATGTTATAATTCACTATCTATACCTGTTGAACTTTTGGGCTGGGGCAAATGACCTTTCATCCAACGCAGAAAGTCGGTCATTTTCACTATGAATAAATATTTAGCCTATATTACTTACTAAATGTATTTAGGAAAAAGTGCTGTTTCAACGTTTGCTTCGCTCACGCAATCAGTGCAACCTCAGAAGCGTTACCACCACCATGAATCCCACATCAACAGAACACGCCACGGTTTTTAGTTTAAACAAAACTAAAAATAGTCAAAAAATGTCATTCCCGAATTGTAATGTTATAATTCACTATCTATACCTGTTGAACTTTTGGGCTGGGGCCAATGACCTTTTATCCAACGTAGAAAGTCAGTCATTTTCACTATGAATAAATATTTACCCTATATTTAACTTCCTAAATATATTAAGGAAAAAGTGCTGTTTCCGATGACGAACGATGATTTCGTTCGCTTCGCTCACTCAATCAGCGCAAACATTACCTCAGAATCGTGGACTGAAATCAATATAACCACTAAGAACGACACATCACTTGAAATTTTTGGTAGCACGACGCTAACATTTACATGGGTTTTCTTGTTTCACTTATTTTAAGAATTTTTTTTTTACGTCCTGCTCAGTTAAGATTTTTTCCATTGGTTTCTTATCACCTCACTTTCTGATGACCCCTCACTTGGCGAAACAGCAGCAGAAATCAATTGAAAACGCCACGGTTCCAATGATCTTTTATCCATCGTAGAAAATCGTTCGTTTGCACTACTGAATAAATATTTAGCCTACTACTGTTTCTGATGACAGACGCTGATTTTCGTTCGCTTCTCTCACTCAATCAGCGCAAACTTTTCCTCCGAAACGTGACTGAATCCATGTAGCAATCCAGAACCACACATCACTTGTAATTTGTGTTAGTACTACACTCTACATGGGTTTTCTTGTTTCATTTAATGGAAGAATTTTTCTTTACGTCCTGCTCTGTACATATTTTTCCATAAGCGTCTTATCACAACAGCAGCATAGCGTCAAGTGAAAACGCAACGGTTTGAATGTAAGTTAGGCCTACACAAGACACTAACTCGTATCCAAATAACAAAAGCTTTTTATGGTTTAGCACAAATGAGGAGGGTACCGGCCGATGACTTTATGTAAACATTAATGCTCGAATATTGGTGTTTGAAATGATACAGATGCACACGTAACAATATTCTTGGTACCTTTTTCTGGTGTCAATATACTTTATGCACGTAATTTTGAAATTTAGCATTTAATCTTTTTCTGTCTTTGTGTTATGGCTAAACGATTATTCTCTTGTCCTGGATTTGTCCGAATACTAAAGACTCGATGAGATGAATGACTCCAATTTTAAAATATAATATGTTATTACTGATTATTATTGAGAACAAGTTATTGACTAGTTCCACGTTCGTCGGTTGCCATAGTCCATTGTTGATGGACGTCCGAACGGCTTCGAGTCCACGAAAAAAATTTGGCAACAGTCATGACGTCATGTATTGTTGAGGCATTGTTGGGTGAGTGTTGCTGATTGTTGCAAATGGTCATTTTTCGTTAATTTCGGTCATTTAGGACCTAGCTCGGACTTTGAAAATACGCCTACACAAAGAACGGGTTAATTTGCTTTCTTTTGACAAACTTCTCATATTTGTAGCCTTCTACTTCCAGAGGAGAAGACGAACTACCCCAAGCACCCAACCAACCAACCAAGCATAAATTGAATCTTTTTAACGAGGAGAGACTAGCGGAGTCGCTCGCTCATTCCGCTGCGTCTCGCTGCGCTCGAGGAGATTTCTTGTTTCAATACTATGCAAAGACGGATAATTCCACATCAAAAACAAACAGTCAAATGACCAAGCATATGATCTGAAGTACGCGTTTTTCGTAAGGATACAATTCGTAAACAAACTGATACCACGCCTACTCTTTCTTTTCTCAAGATTCAACAGATTCATTTTCACTACTGAATAAATATTTAGCCTAGTACTTAATAACTGTATTTAGGAAAAAAGGCTGTTTCTGATGACAAACGCTGATTTTCGTACGCTGCGCTCACTCAATCAGTGCACATATTTTCTCAGAAACGTAACACCAAACCACACATCACTTTTAATTTGTGTTAGTACTACACTTTACATAGGTTGTCTTGTTTCACTTATTTTAAGAATTTTTTTTCTTTACGTCCTGCTCAGTTAAGCTTTTTCCGTTGGTTTCTTATCACTTCACTTTCTGATGACCTTTCAATTGGCGAAACAGCTACAGAAATCAAGTGAAAACGCCACGGTTCCAATGATCTTTTATCCATCGTAGAAAGTCGTTCGTTTGCACTACTGAATAAATATTTAGCCTACTACTGTTTCTGATGACAAACGCTTCGGTCACTCTATCAGCGCAAACATTTCCTCAGAAACGTGACTGAATCCATGTATCAACGCAGAACTACACATCACTTGTAATTTGTGTTAGTACTACATTCTACCTTGGTTTTTTTGTTTCATTTATTGGAAGAATTTTTCTTTACGTCCTGCTCAGTACATATTTTTCTATAAGCGTCTTGTCACTTTCTGATGATCCCTCACTTGGCGAAACAGCAACAGAGCGTCAAGTGAAAACGCAACGGTTTGAATTTAAGTTAGGCCTACACACGACACTAACTCGTAGCGAAATAATAAAAGTTTTTTATGTTTTAGCACAAATAAGCAGGGCACACGTAACAATATTCTTGGCAACTTTTTCTGGTGTCAATATACTTTCTACACGTAATTTAGTATTTAGCATTTAATCTTTTTCTGTCTTTGTGTTACGGCTAAACGATTATTCTCTTGTCCTGGATTCGTCCGTATACTATAGACTCGATGTGATGAATGACTCCAATTTTAAAATATAAGATGTTAAGCAAAGCTGCGCGTGTTTACTGATTATCACTGGCAACAAGTTATTGACTCGTTCCACGTTCGTCAGTTGCCATAGTCCATTGTTGATGGACGTTCCGAACGGCTTCCAGTCTACGAAAAAAATTTGGCAACAATCATGACGTAATGTATTGTTGAGGCATTGTTGGGTGATTGTTGCTGATTGTTGCAAATGGTCATTTTTCGTTAATTTCGGTCATTTAGGACCCAGCTCGGACTTTACAAATACGCCTACACAAAGAACTGGTTAATTTGCTTTCTTTTGACAAACTTCTCATATTTGTAGCCTTCTACTTCCAGAGGAGAAGACGAACTACCCCAACCAGGCACCCAAACAACCATCCAAGCATAAATTGAATCTTTTTAACGAGGAGAGACAAGCGGAGTCGCTCGCTTCGCTCGCTCATTCCGCCGCGTCTCGCTGAGCTCAGGAGATTTCTTGTTAAAACATGTATGGTGCTGACAAACACACCTAGTAAAACTTATGAAACAAATGTTCAAGGAAGTGATCCAAAAAATGTGCGCGTTTTTCTTAGTGCATCAGTTAATAATATAAATGATAAACAAAAGTAAAAATGGTCAAATAATGTCATTCCAGAGTTGTAATGTTAGCATTCTGTATCTATACCTGTGACACTTTTGTGCTGGGGCCACTGACCTTTTATCCAACGTAGAAAGTCGGACATTTTCACTACGAATAAATATTTAGCCTATTAGAAAATAGTGCTATTTCCAATGACGAACGCTGATTTCGTTCGCTTCACTCACTCAATCAGCGCAACCTCAGGAACGTGACCACCACCACAGCCGTCCACTATGAACCACACAGCAACAGAACACACCACGGTTTTTAGTTTAAACAAATCTAAAAATAGTCAAATAATGTCATTCCAGAGTTGTAATGTTACCTTTCAGTATATATATACCTGTTGGACTTTTGGGCTGGGGCCAATGACCTTTTATCCAACGTAGAACTTCGGTCACTTTCACTACGAATAAATATTTAGCATACACTACTTACTGGATGTATTTAGGAAAAAGTGCTGTTTTCGCTTCGCTCACTCAATCAGCGCAAACATTACCTCAGAATCGTGACTGGAATCAATATAACCACTAAGAGCCACACATCACTTGAAATTTTTGGTACCTCTACGCTTCTCATGGGTTTTCTTGATTCACATATTTTAAGAATTGTTTCAGCTCAGTACAGCTTTTTCCATCGGCTTATCACTTCGCTCGCTCATTCCGCCGCGTCTCGCTGCGTTCGAGGAGCTTTCTTGTTGAAACTTGTATGGTGCTTACAAACAATCCTAGCAAAAATTATGAAACAAATGTTCAAGGAAGTGATCCGAATACTGTGCGCGTTTTTCTTAGTGAATAATAGAAGTGGTAAACAAAACTAAAAATGGTGAAATAATGTCATTCCAGAGTTGTAATGTTAGCATTCTATATCCATACCTGTTAGACTTTTCTGCTGGGGCCACTGATCTTATATAACGTAGAAAGTCGGTCATTTTCACTATGAATAAATATTTAGCCTATATTACTTACTAAATGTATTTAGGAAAAAGTGCTGTTTCCGATGACGAACACTGATTTCGTTCGATTCGCTCACTCAATCAGCGCAAACATTACCTCAGAATTGTCACTGGAATCAATATAATCACTAAGAACCACACATCACTTGACATTTTTGGTAGCCCTACGTTTTACATGGGTTTTCTTGTTTCACTTATTTTAAGAAAAACACACACTCCTAGCAAAAATTATGAAACAAATGTTCAAGGAAGTGATCCGAATAATGTGCGCGTTTTTCTTAGTGCATCAGTTCATAATACAAGTGGTAAACAAAACTGAAAATGGTCATTTAATGTCATTCCAGAGTTGTAATATTAGCATTCTGTATCTAGGTATATTTAGCCTATATTACTTACTAAATGTATTTAGAAAAAAGTGCTGATTCCGATGACGGACGCTGATTTCGTTCGCTTCGCTCACTCAATCAGAACAAACTCAGATGACCACCACCACAGCCGACCACTATGAATCACACATCAGCAGAACACACCACGGTTTTTAGGTTAAACAAAACTAAAAATGGTCAAATAATGCCATTCCCGAGTTGTAACGTTATAATTCACCTATACCTGTTGAACTTTTGGACTGGGACCAATGACCTTTTATCCAACGCAGAAAGTCGGTCATTTGCTCTATGATTAGCCTATATTACTTACTAAATGTATTTAGAAAAAGGGCAGTTTCCGATGACGAACGCTGATTTCGTTCGCTTCGCCCACTCAATCAGCGCAAACATTACCTCAGAATCGGGGAAAGGAATCAATATAACCACTAAGAACCACTCATCACTTGAAATTTTTGGTATCACTACGCTTTACATGGGTTTTCTTGTTTCACTTATTTTAAGAATGTCTTCTTTACGTCCTGCTCAGTACAGCATTTTCCATCGGCTCTCTTTCTGATGACCCCACACTTGCCGAAACCACTGCAGAACGTTAAGTGACAACGCCACGGTTTGAACGCAAGTTAGGCCTACACAAGACAATAAATCTTATCCAAACATGCTGGTGTTTTAGCGCAAATAAAAAAAGAACCGGCTAACCGACTTTATGTAAACGCTAATGCTCGAATATTGCGGGTTGAAATGATACAGATGCAGACGTAATAATATCCTTGGCACCCTTTCCTGGTGTGAATATATTTTCTACATATAATTTAGTATTTAGCATTTAATTTTTTTCTGTCTTTGTGTTACTGCTAAACAATTATTCTCTTGTCCTGGATTTGTCAGTATATCTAGACACACGCTAGTGTGTCTCCGCCAAGTAACAGTAGATCATCCCATTGTAGACGTCCGATTGTTAAAAATTGATTGTTAATGATAAAAAGGCGAATCACTAGCAGACATGTGTCTGTTAACTCTAAGCAACTGAAAGCATGATATTTTGGTATGTTGAGGATAAATCCCAATGCGACAGAAATGTTTCAAATTGTGGAAAATGTAAGGGGAAGGGTCAGAGATTAAGAAAAACTAAAATTTAAAGGATGAGTGTCCACCAATCATAGAGAAACAGATGCGTCAATAACGTTGTTTTTATGTCACTAAGTAGCTAGTTAGCATAAGATTTTTCCCATGTTAAATCCCAGACTTTTTGCTCATGGCTAGCGCAAAATTGCGAAAGCCTGCGTACCTGAATTTTTGCACACGGATGCTTGGTGATCTGAGGATGGTCCTTTTGTTGGTTTGGGGGTTGTAGGGGTCAGGACAAATGCGTGGAAGGGTTTTGAAATTTGCCACCGGCAAATTTAAATTTCGTTTCTTTTTCAAGTTGCAACCAAAGATTTTAAGCAACAATGGCTTGAACAATCAAGACTGGTCCTTAGATTTATTGTAAAAGCCTGGACGAACTAAAAACTGAACTGTAACGAAGGACAAAATAAAGAAACATAAACGTTGCCGTGGATTGCGTAAGAATAAGGGGATCCACGTTAGCTTATTGTTACGCAACAATACGAGCATACACGAGCTAATGGTTTTTTTTTCATTAATAACCTCCAAAAAAAATGCTTTCTGCTGTTTTAGTAACAGCTACCTTCGGGGGTTTCTGCTTGACTAAATGTGAACTAAATCTTGAAAAATTAAGGGGAAGTTGCAGGGATAAACAAAACAACTGAAGGGGATGCGCTGATTGAGTGAGCAAAGCGAACGAAATCAGCGATTGTTAGTCAGTGTGTGCAAAAATGAGATTGAAGCATCCTAAACAGACGGTGTAACCTTATGTACGTTATCATTCCACCAGGGAAAGGCCGCCAAGGTTAATCCTATTAGCCAAGTTAATCGCACCGAATAATACTTTGGACATTAAGTGTAAACTTGAAGATTGCTACCGCTAGATTGCTACCGCTATTAGTAGGTGCGATTAACTTGGCTAATAGGATTAACCTTAGCGGCCTTTCCCTGGTAGAATGATATCACTACCTTCAAAGGCCGACCGGTACATTAGTTTTTATAACGATTGCACACGTTTGGGGGGCTGGCCCCCTCCAATGGCCCATGTTAATTAATATGCAAATTTCTCTAAGCCAGTATGGGTTCAATGAATTTTAATTGCTGGTACATTGGGTACATTGAAAGTACTTCATGGTACATTAGTTTTTATAACGATTGCACACGTTTGGGGGGCTGGCCCCCCATGGCCCATTATAATTAATATGCAAATTTCTCTAAGCCGGTAGGGGTTCAATGAATTTTAATTGCTGGTACATTGGGTAC
>JAHWFP010266510.1:81442-96544 GCA_023313725.1 Lithobius niger | reverse complement strand
CATTAGTTTTTATAACAATTGCACACGTTTGGGGGGCTGCCCCCCCCATGGCCCATTATAATTAATATGCAAATTTCTCTAAGCCGGTAGGGGTTCAATGAATTTTAATTGCTGGTACATTGGGTACATTGAAAGTACTTCATGGTACATTAGTTTTTATAACGATTGCACACGTTTGGGGGGCTGGCCCCCCATGGCCCATTATAATTAATATGCAAATTTCTCTAAGCCAGTATGGGTTCAATGAATTTTATTTGCTGGTACATTGGGTACGTTGAAAGTACTTCATGGTACATTAGTTTTTATAACGATTGGATAACTTTAGGTGGCTACCATCAAGTTAGCCCCCCAGAATCGAAATGGTTATTTTAAATAAACTAGGTGGGTTCAATAAATTTTAATCACAGGTACATTGGGTTCATTGAAAGAGGTTCAATGTACCGCAGTGTTTTCGTTTGGTACATTAATTTGGGGGGCTAACTTTACACACGCAAAAGGCACGCGTCTTTACTGATTGTTACTGAGAACAACAATTTAGTGACTCGCTCCTCGTTGGTCCGTTGACGCCAGACTATTGTTGATGGACGTTCCAGAAAAAATTTGGGCAGCAATAATGACGTCATGTATTGTTGGGTGATTGTTGCCGATTGTTGCAAATGGTCATTTTTCGTTAATTTCGGTCATTTAAGACCAAGCTCGGACTTTACAAATACGCCTACACAACGAACGGGTTAATTTGCTTTCTTTTAACAAACTTCTCATATTTGTAGCCTTCTACTTCCAGAGGAGAAGATGATCATCCCCAACCAACCAACCAACCAAGCACACACCCAAGCATAAACCGCATCTTTTTAATGAGGAGAGATGATGATAATTACCGAATTAATACAAGGAGCCTGCACCCAGTATCTGCTTCGGCAGCGCCGTGATTAGACATTCCGCCGCGTCTCGCTGAGCTCGAGGAGATTTCTTGTTGCAACTCAAATGGTGCTGACAGACACTCTCAGCAAAAATTATCAAACAAATGTTCAAGGAAGTGATCCGAATAATGTGCTCGTTTTTCTTACAAATGATAAACAAAACTAAAAATGGTCAAATAAGTTCAATGTATCAGTAATGTTTTAGGTGTTTTTTTTTTTATCCAACGTAGAAGTCAGGCATTTCCACTACCGAATAAATATTCATCCTACAACTTACTTACAAAGTGTTTAAGAAAAATTGCTGTTTCTGAGGACAAACACTGATTTTCGTTTGATTTGCTCACTCAATCAGTGCAACTTCAGAAATGTGAACAACACCACAGCCGACCACCATGAACCACACATCAACAGAACAAGACGCAGTTTTTACTTTACAAAAAACTGTAATGTTAACATTCAGTATCCATACCTGTCAAACTTTGGGGCTGGGGCCAACGACCTTTTATCCAACGTAGAAAGTCGGTCATTTTCACTATGAATAAATATTTATTAAATATTTATTTTCTAACTCTTATTAAATATTACTTACTAAATGTATGTAGGAAATCGCTTCGCTCACTCAATCAGCGCAAACATTACCTCAGAATCGTGACTGGAATCAATATAACCACTAAGAACCACACATCACTTGAAATGTTTGGCAGCACTATGCTTTACATGGGTTTTCTTGTTTCACAGTTCATAATACAAATGCCGACCACCATGAACCACACATCAACCGAAACGATTTTTAGTTTGAACAAAACTAAAAATGGTCAAATAACGTCATTCTAGAGTTGTAATGTTATCATTCAGCATTGTTAAACTTTTGTGCTGGGGCCAATCACCTTTTATCCAACGTAGAACGTCGGTCATTTTCACTATAAATAAATATTTAGCCCATACTTACTAAATGTATTTAGGAAAAAGTGCTGTTTCCGATGACGAACACTGATTTCGTTCGCTTCGCTCACTCAATCACCGCAAACATTACCTCGGAATCGTGATTGGAATAAATATAACCACTAAGAACCACACATCACTTGAAATGTTTGGCAGCACTACGCTTTACGTGGGTTTTCTTGTTTCACTTATTTTGTCCGGCTCAGTACAGCTTCGTCTATTGGCTTGTTATCATTTCTCTTTCTGATGACCCCCTACGTAGCGAAACAACTGCAGAACGTTAAGTGACAACGCCACGGTTTGAATACAAGATAGGCCTACACAAGACAGTAATTCTTATCCAAACCCGCTCGTGTTTTAAGACAAGTTAATAAGGAAGGAACCGGCTAACCGACTTTACGTAAACACTAATACACGAATATTGCTGTTTGAAATGATACAGATGCAGACGTAATTTAGTATTTAGCATTTAATTTTTTTCTGTCTTTGTGTTACTGCTAAACAATTATTCTCTTGTCCTGGATTTTCGGGAATTACAATTTCAATGATTAACTTCAAGTTTAAAACGGGTAATAAAATAGTACTGCTTAAAGCTACGCGTCATTACAAATTGTTACTGAGAACAACAATTTAGTGACTCGCTCCTCGTTGGTCCGTTGCTTCGCTCGCTCATTCCGCTGCGTCTCGCTGCGCTCGAGCAGATATCTTGTTGCAACTCATATGGCGCTGACAGACAATCTCAGCAAAAATTATCAAACAAATGTTCAAGGAAGTGATCCGAATATTGTGCGCGTTTTTCCACTACAGAATAAATATTTATTCACAACTTATTTTATACAACTTACTAAAAGTGTTTAAGAAAAAGTGGTGTTTTGGATGACAAGCGCTGATTTTCGTTCGCTTCGCTCACTCAATCGTGCCCAATCTCAGAAACATGACCACCACTACAGCCGACCACCATGAACCACACATCAACAAACCACGCCACGATTTTTAGTTTAAACAAAACTAAAAATGTTCAAATAATGTCATTCAAGAGTTGTAATGTTATCATTTAGTATCTATACTAGTTAAACTTTTGTGCTGGGGCCAATGACCTTTTATCCAACGAAGATAGTCGGTCATTTTCACTATGAATAAATATTTAGCCTATAGTACTTACTAAATGCATTTAGGAAAAAGTGCTATTTCCGATGACGAACGCTGATTTCGTTCACTTCGCTCACTCAATCAGCGCAAACATTACCCCAGAATCGTGACTGGAATCAATATAGCTATTAAGAAACACACATCACTTGAAATAGTTGGTAGCACTACGCTTTACATGGGTTTTCTTGTTTCACTTGGATTTATTTTCTTTACGTCCTGGTCAGTTTCGCTTTTTCGTTCGGCTCCTCATCACTTCTCTTTGTGATGACCCCTCACTTGGCGAAACAACTGCAGAACGTAAAGCGACAACGCCACGGTTTGAATGCAAGTTAGGCCTACACAAGACAACAACTCGTATTCAAAGCTGGTCGTGTTAGCACAATTCAGGAGGGAACTGGTTGAGGCCTTACGTAAAAACTAATGCTTGAAGATTGTTGTTTAAAATGATATAAACCCACACGTAAAAGTATTCCTGGCACCCTTTTCTGGTGTCAATATATTTACTACACATAATTTAGTATTTAGCATTTAATTTTTTTCTGTCTTTGTGTTGCTGCTAATCGATTATTCTCTTGTCCTAGATTTGTCCGTTATTATAGAATCGGTGAATGAATGACTCTAATTTCAAAACGGTAATAAAATATTACTGCGAAAAGGTAGACGTCATTACTGATTGTTACTAAGAACAACAATTTAGTAACTCACTCCTCGTTGTGTCCGTTTCCGTCAGACCAGTGTTGATGGACGTTCCAGATATTTTCGAAAAAAATTTGGCAACAATCATGACGTCATGTATTGTTGAGGCATTGTTGGCTGATTGTTGCTGATTGTTGCAAATGGTCATTTTTCGTTAATTTCGGTCATTTAGGACCCAGCTCGGACTTTGAAAATACGCCTACACAAATAACGGATTAATTTGCTTTCTTTTGACAAACTTCTCATATTTGTAGCCTTTTACTTCTAGAGGAGAAGACGAACTACCCCAACCAACCAACCAACCAAGCACCCAACCAGCCAACCAAGCATAAATTGCATCTTTTTAATGAGGAGAGATGCTTCTTCTTATTGTTGCAGCAGAAATTACGTTTGACAGCCCAACGAAAAATGTAACTTCTAACCTTCAGATTCTGTGGGTGGGTAATGAATCGTCATTGATACACAGACACTCACTGACTGCATCATCCTCTGTGTGAATTCCTGTGTTGTTTAATTAGGGCCTTAGAGCTAACACTATTTTGACCTACAATATTACGATCATTGCTGGTACATTATAACCATATCAAAAACCAAAACTGGTAAAAGGGTCCGCCAAGTTCCGAATGGATCCGCCCTTCAAAGGAGTGATATTAACACACCAAAACATTCACCAAGTTAATCGCCCCATTTAATAATTCGAAGGTTAAATGACAACTGGAACATTGCTACTTTCGGTAGCAATGTTCTAGTTTTCATTTAACGTCCAACGTATTATTCGGTGCGATTAAGTTGGCGAATGATTTGGTGTGTTGATATCACTCCTTTAAAGGGCCAAACCATTCGGAACTTGGCAGCCCCTTTTAACAGTTTTGGTTTTTGATATGATATCACTGCTTTTTTTTTAATTGTGTATTAGACTCAACTCCACTACCGTGCAGATGTGTAATAAAGTGCCACGTCAACAAGAAATTGGTT
The DNA here is from genome assembly GCA_023313725.1 of Lithobius niger. NCBI lineage: Eukaryota > Metazoa > Arthropoda > Chilopoda > Lithobiomorpha > Lithobiidae > Lithobius > Lithobius niger. The sequence goes on along the minus strand of JAHWFP010266510.1, from coordinate 91,862 downwards.
TTAAACACTTTGCTACTACCTTTTGCCTACATCCGGAACCATTCTCAACTTAGTCACCTCTTTATAGGTTTTTGGTTTGGTTTTAATTTTGTTGTAATTTGTTTTATTTTTAGTTTTGGTGTGTTGATATCACTCCTTTGAAGGGCCGAACCATTTTTTGGCTTTGTTTATATTACTTTGTTTTTACAGTTGGTTTATTTTTCGTGAATTGGACGTGAATATAATTTCTTTGCAACGTTGTTTAGATTTACCCTGATACACTAGTGTGTCTAGGCACGCACGTCAGTATACACGCTGTCATTGTCCGAACTTTTGCCGACAATACTAACCATGGTTATAACAATATTTTTGTACTTACGCGCCCTCCCACGCCATCCTCGTTACGCCCCCAGGCTTCAAACCATAAAACATACGCAGTTCGTATTGTACTGCACCCATTCATCCAATTTCATAGCCGGAAGCCTTCCCGTTATCGCGGTATTGATGAATAATTATCCTATGGGATTTAATATGTGGATGAGTGGACTAGCTAGTTAGCTAATAAACAGATTTTCAACGTTATTGAGGGGCAGATTTTGCACTGAAAGCAGCTTAGGTGGCATTCCTACACGAGTTAATTTTTGTCAGGAGGGACATTCCTCTTGATTTCAGCACAATTTAAGCTTGTGTACCGCATTATTATTTTCCCCCAAGTACCTAAAATGTGCCCAACTATGCTTCAAGATATAAGACACTGACGCTATGGCGTCGCGCCACAATGGTTTACAACCTCGAAAATTGAATCGATGTTATGTTTGTTGTGATGTTTGTTGCCTAACTTGGCGCGACACACTAGCGTGTGTCTAGATATGGTTTTAAGATCGCTGTTGATGTGCGTGATTGAGGTGTGCGCCTCACTATTTTCGTTGGTGTCGTTGTCAAGTATTAGACCAGCGGCAGCATTGCCAACCTGATGAATCTTTTGAGTATTGTTAAAAACTATGGCTCTGTTGATTGTTTGGCCTATAATTAAATACTTCATTATTTAATTATAAATAATGAAGGGCAAGTTAGGTGTGAGCACTAGCCATGGTGAGTGACGTCGATGCTCTAATGCGGGAGTTATTGCGGAAAAGAATAGTTACAGGCAGTGAAATTAATTTTGGTTTGGTGTCTGATGACACATTTGTTGCTGTGATGAAGGAGGCCAGAAGAAGAGGTATCCCGGAGAAAAGGGTAAGGAGGTATGGTGTGGACACTAATGTAAGGGTTACCAGCGAGGGACAAAATGGCGGTGGTGAGACAGACGAGAGTGCACAACAATCAGTGACTGAGTGTAGTAAACGCGGCAAACTGTTTAGTGAAGCTGCAGCGGGACATGAGAAGTCGGTGTGGAGTGACAGTGAAGTTGAAGTGGACAGTGCTGAGGGTGGAAGGGATGTCGGTGCTCAGCCGCGTTCTCCAGCTCTCCAAGCCCTAAAAAGATTATATGGTGGTGGCCTCGCCAATATGCAGATGCCTAAGACTGTTGTCATGGTTTGTAACCCCGCTGGCAGAATGTACTTGATGACGCAGATTTATCTATTGGTGGAGCAGATAGTAGGAGCTGGTGAGATTGCTGCTGTTGGTACACTTCGTGCAAGTCATGCTTTTGAAATCGAACTGAAATCCGCTGTATCAAAAAAAAAACTTTTGAGTGCTACTGTCAAAGTGAATGGGTTTGTTGCCGACTTCCATGATTTACATGAACAGACTGTGCAGGCGCGCTTGCACTGGCTTCCTCGCTGTATTCCTGTGCAAGATGTGGCGGCTGGGTTTGCTAGAGCAGCATTGTTGGAGAAACATTCATTTGAGGTACTGCATGTTCGAGGGAAGCCGGTTTGTGAGACGTCAGTTCGTCAAGTTACGCTTAAGCTCAGAGATGGTGTTACAATCGAAGACATTCCTGACGTTATCGTTATAAAAGGCATTCAAACGCTTGTGATTATTGGGGAGCGCGCGCCAAAATGCTTGCGCTGCGGCATGCGCGGACATTTCCGCCGCGTGTGCGCGAGCGTCGAGTGTGCAACTTGCGGCGTTTGGCGTGACCCGCCGCAGCTTTGTGTTCACCTTCAAAGTGCGCTCGGCGATGCTCGGAAACGCAAACAGCAACACAGTGGTACCTTGCCACAGCAAGCTCTGCAGCGGCTGCCTACTCAGCGGTCCAGAGTAGAGGAACAGCGTACCCTCGACCTTCAGTACTAGTGCCCCTTGTCTGACGGTGGTTAGTGAATGTTCGGCGGTTCGGTCGAAGCAAAAAGATGATTTTGTGGGTTCAAGCAGTGGTCCGCATGAATCTGAAGCAAGTAAAAGTGGTGCTGAGTGCCTTGGTGATAGTGTTGTTGGTGAAGTGAGAGAAAGTGATGGTCCCTGGTTGACGCCACCAGCGAAAAGGAAGAGAGGTGGCCAAAAGCGTAAAAAGCGTGCCAGTCAGGAAAGCAGCGGCACCGATCAATTGTGCTCAGAATCAGATGTTGTGCAGCAAGGTGAGGTAGAAATGGTAGTTGAGGATCTGATCCATGTTGATAGGCAGGAAAAAGATCATGCATATGCAACAGTTGTACCAGAAATGCAGGAATCTTGTGTTGGAAGTGTTGCACAGGTTAATCGAGTAGATGACAGTCAGTCTATTGTAAGTAGTCCAGTGACTGAGGCAGAGCAAGGGAATGGGGAGTCTAGTTTAGTCTGTCCTAACCTAACTGTCCTAGTTCGGGGAGTCTGTCCTAACCTAACTCAAGTTCAGTGCCATAAATATTGCAACTTGGAATGCACGAGGGGTCAGGGGAAAGCTGCATGAAATAGAAGATCTTTTGCAACATGTGGGAGTTTTGGGCGTCCAGGAAGCCAACAACATGAGTGGCTTCGATGCGTCGGTTTGGTGTGCAGATTATGTGCATTCTGGGGTGAAAGTGGGGGCCTTCATCAAGTGGTCGGTCCCATACTTGAAGTTGTCAATCAGCATACCAATTGCAGGGATTGACGCTGTGGCACTTAAGGTTTGGATGAGTAATCAGTGGGTGTCCCTTGTATTTTTACATGTCACAGGCAATCCAACGGTAGAAGATTGGACTGCATGGTTTCAGCAATTTCCGCTGCCGCTGGTTGTTGGTGGAGATTTCAATGGTCATAATTACGACTGGGGTTCACTGCATATTGACACTCGGGGTAGGCGTATCGCTGGTGCGCTGGCTAGGTTAGATTTGAGAATAATGCAAAATGGCACGCCTACTTTTGTGCGGTGGCAGCTTGGAAGAGTACAGGAATCGGTCATTGATTTTTTCGTGTGTTCATCAAGTATCGCGTCAAACTTTGAGTTTAGTGTGTCTGATGATCATCGTGGGAGTGATCATTTCCCTGTTGTGTTGTATTCGAGAGCCTTGTCAGCCTCCAGAGTTGTCTCTGTATGTGAGCCTCCGGTTGTGTCTAATGGAATTTTTGCTGATTGGATGGCGGCAGACGCTTCATTGCGGCGACCTTTGCGAAGGTCAAGTAGAACGGTCGCGAGGTCTAGGTGCAGCCGGCCGATTTGGTGGACACATAAATGCACGGTGGCAGTTAGGGATAGGCGGAAAGCGTATAGGAAGTGGAAACGCTCTCCCAATGATGAGCGCTGGCATGTATATAAAGCAATAGCTAGTGAATCGCATTTTCTGTTGCGGCAAGAAAAGAACGAATACGCCGATAGAATGTGTAGTCGCGTTGGTGCCTCGTCCTCGCTTTCACAGGCGTGGGGTTTATTGTGCCCTCGAAAGGGTCGTGTGTCGCCCACATGGGTGTACAGCCCTGATGCCACGATGGCAAACAGGAGAGTGATAAGGGCTGAGGAAATGGCTGATGCGTTTAACATGCGGTTTGCCAGCGTTTACAGCCTTTCGAGTGGCATTACGCCACCTTGTGAGTGGCATCCTGTTGTTTCCCAAGCTGGTGATTTGCCGTGGGATCAGACGGAGTTCTGGGCTGCTCTTGCGAAATGCAAGAACTCTAGTGCTCCGGGTATAGATGGAGTTAGCTCTGGCAGCCTCAGAAGGCTTCGGCATGACAGACTCGTTGAATTGTTGAAACTGTTTAATGGTCTCCTAGACGGGGAAATGATGCCTATGTCTTGGATGTTTGCCATTCTGGTGCCTGTTCACAAAGCAGGCAGCATCAGGTCTTGCCTCGTCAACTACAGGCCAATTGCCTTGCTCTCGAATCTGAGGAAAGTGTTTGAAAGGATGGTAGTTCGTAGGATGTGTTGGCATATCGAGTATTTTGATTGCTTGCCAAGGGTACAGTTTGGGTACCGACCTAATCGTAGTGCGCAGGATGCGGTGATGTTTCTTTTGACAAGCATTAGAGAGGCGTGGGCACAGGGTTGTGTTGTCTTGGCGGTTTTTTTTGGACATCAAGGCAGCTTATGACACTGTGTCCATAGCTTGGGTTGAAGCTTCGCTGCAGAAAATGGGTGTCAGCAAGCGATTGGTTGATGTAGTTGTTGCTCTATTGGGAGAGCGTGCGTTTGTGACCCGTGTGAATGGGTTTTGGTCTAAGGTGGCGTGCTCCAGCAGGGGTCTGCCACAAGGCAGCTGCTTGAGCCCGACCCTATTTGCTATCGCAATCAATGATGTACTTGTGGAGCTTGGTGCTATTGCCAATGTGGTATGCTACGCGGATGATGTGGCTGTCTGGTTTGTGGGCACTGACCTTGGAGTTATGACTGCCTGTGCTCAAGCTGTGCTTGATAGGATTGGTCGCCTCCTCAGTGATCGCGGCTTGGTATTGGCGCCCGCTAAGACGGAGGTCATGGTGTTCTCTCTAGTTAAACCGGTAGCGCTTACCCAGGTTTCGCTTGTAGTGGGTGATGTTGTGATAACGCCTAAGACGCAGGTTAGATATTTGGGTGTTATTCTTGATTCAGCTCTTAGTTCGGCTGATAACGTGGCAGGGTTGCGGACCAGGATTGCTGCTCGCACATCGATTATGCGGGCACTTGTTGGAAGTCCGAAAGTTCGGAGGAGTAGTCTCTTGGCTGCGTATAGGATGTTTGTCCGTTCTGTGGTGGATTACCACCTTCCGTTTTTGTACGGGAAGCGGCGGCACATAAACGCGTTGCAGGTTGCTGTCAATGAGTGCCTCAGGTCGGTGACAGGCTGCATTGCCTCCACTCCGGTGCAAGCATTGTTGGTGGAGAGCAACGAGCAGCCTCTTGAATACAGGGCAGGGGAGCTGCTGGCATCGCTCTGCTTGAGGAATTTGAGCAGGGGTCCTCTTGATCCACTCGGCCGGATTTTGACTGACTATGGGAAACTAAGTAGCGGTGCGCGTAGTCTTTTCGGTGAAGCGGGAGAGGGTGTTAGCATTCTTAAGGGAATGACTGACAAGTCATGGTCTACAGCGTGGGCTTCTCCTTTGAGCCCATGGTCCTGGTGTCCGGAGATTTGCAGGGTGTTTGAACCTATGTGTGTGGACTGTGCAGTCTATTGTGATGCGTCTTTCCGCGTCGGAACCTGGGATGGCGGGATTGGTGTCGCAATCCCATCCCTGAAGTTGAATGTGAAGCGGAGTGTAGGCCTAGTCACATCGAGTGTAACGTGCGAGTTGCTAGCTATTTCGGTGGCATTAGATGTGGCTATGGACTTAGAGCTGCCTTCGTTTTCGATTCAAACGGATTCATTGTCTGGCTTTCAGCGTCTTCGGCATAGTGCTCAGCATCTTCAGGTTGAGGATCCGCTGATCTTCACGATCTTCTGGAAGTTTTGGGTGGCATCCAGAGTCGGCATGGTGGCTCTGCGATGGGTCAAGGGTCACTGTGGAGACATGGGTAATGAGTGTGCTGATGGTTTGGCTCGTGAAGCCGCAAATAGCGTGTGTGGGGAGGTTGTACCAGTGCTCGCGCCAAGAATGTGGCGGCCACTTGTGCGCAAGAGATCACTGGAGAAGTGGCAGCGCGATTGGGATCAGGCTACAGTGGCGAGGGAGTTTCACGCCATTCATTCAGTCTGTGGAGGTGTGTCGAACCTTGATCGTTTGAGTTACCAAGATGCACGGTTGCTGTCTAGACTGCGTACAGGTCACAGCATGCTGAGAGGGCATGCGTTTCACTTTCGACGCTTTTGTTCACCGGTTTTGCTGTGTGTGTCAGGTTGTTGAAACGCCTGAGCATGTTCTTCTGTTCTGTCCACGTTTTGGGCCATGGCGTAGAGGGATCGCTGCCTGGACCCGGGAACTCCCACGGTTGCGAGATCTGCTTGCTCATGACACGGGAAGCAATCCGGTGGGCAAGCTTCGTGCGATTGCAAGGTTTTGCAGGGAATCTGACATTGGGGTGTGAGTGCTACGGCTGGTTCCCGGTTCCTAGAGATGTCTTGTGTCTGCTATGCTGATAGCTGTGCTTTGTGGTTACAGTGGCAATTGGGAGTGCGCATAACGATAAGTGGAATAAGTGAGCGCAGTGAGTGGGGTGTGCCAAGTGGACTGCGGCAGTGAAGATATGGTGAAATGTGTGCGCTGTTAGACTGTCGTGAAGTTTCTGATGTTTTCCACCTAGTGTTCCTGGAATTTTTGAGAGTGCAGTCACTTTGGTGATGCAAATGTTTCCAATGTTGCTAGTATTCCTGGTATTTTGGGAGTTTTGTGTGTTCAGTGTTTCTAGTGTTTTAGTGGTTATGGTGGTGTATAGTGCTTTTGTGTGGTAGAGGTGTAGTTTGTAGATTTGGACTTTGTTGTGGGGCGTAAGACTTGGGTCACGGCCTCAATAAAACTGAAAGAAAGAAATACTTCATTATTAACATTTGTAATTTAGGGAAGGCAATTTGCGCAGGAATAATTATAATTGTTGTAAACAGTGTCAGAATTACTAGCGGCGGCAGCCTCACCACGTAGTTACGTGCCGTTTTATTTTTAGTCGGCGGTGATGGCTCACATCTTTAGTGCCGGTTATGGAAAGAAGCCAAAAATAACTACACACACACTAAGTGATGGAGCAAACGAAAGCCTATTAAAATAAATATGATTCATAGGTTTGGCCTATTTGTTACAATGGTTATAACAATATAACCAATGCTAAAAATAAGACAAAGGCCTGCAAATAACAGCAGTACGTCACTCCAAAAGGCAAATAGCCCAACTTAGCCAAGTGAGCCTAGATTTTTAAGGAGCATTAACAAATATGGTACAGTCATTAAAATAAACCCTAAACATAAACTTGAAAAAAAGGTCTGTTCGCTCCATCTACAATAGGCCCAAAACATGTTTCCTAATTATTTATTTTGAATTGGAATATGCTCCAATATAACAGCCCTCTAACTTTTGTGGATAATAGGGCTAAATATGTTTCAGCAAGCCTGTAACTGGACTAAAACTAATTCATGCTAATTAATTTGAAATTATAGCCCTCACGCTACGTGCTTGGAATATAATTGCAAAATAATCAGCATTCGTGCGTTTTAATGCCAGTTAACAGGCTTCATGTGAAAACAGTAGCTGTATTATCGACAGAAGTTCTAGGGTGATTACTACTGAAAAGACCACACCGACGAGTAAACCACACATTTATCGACGAGTAAAGCTTTGCTTTATATAATTACTGATAATTATATAAAGCAAAGCTTTACTCGTCGATAAATGGTCACCCACAAACAAACCACAGATCTCTACAGTATATCTCACTTACACGAAGCAGTTTGCTTACATTTTCGTTATGCCCATATTAGGGCAATGACGTCACCTTTGGGAATCTCGGACTTTTACCGAAACACGAAGCTGCTTGTCGTTAGAAATAGGTGCTTTACGTTTTAACGTCATTTATCAAGGCATAAAAATGAATTTTACCGAAGTAAACGTAATTACAGGTAGGATGACGATCGATGGGTGCTAGTATTGCTATGCCAAATAGAAGAAAACATCGTTAACATCATAAAATTAAACGTCGTAAATCAGAATTATTTCGTAAATTGAAAATCGAAATCGTACATTGGAATCGAAATTGTAAAACGAAATTAAGTTGGAGAATCGTTTTGCGGAAAGAATGCAAAAATTCTCAAACCGAATACACTTCCAATTTTATGAAGTATACAATTTGTGCGTTTTAGCACTCTATTCCTTTCCAGCAAATTTCCCTCAGGAAATTAAATCAAGAAAAGAGTTTCGTGCTGAAACACACAAATTATCGATTTCATAGACGCACTTGTGGTATTATTGGCGACAAGTTTCTTGATAAAAGTATGTATTTTCCTATACCGTAAACAATCTTGACGGCCTTCCTTTCGAAATACGCTGCGCGTTGTTGGATTCGGTATCCTAGCAACGCAAGTCATCCACTTGCAACCCAAGGTCGAGGAACTATAGTAGGAGGGTTGGTCCTTCCCCAACTCATTAAGTCGTTTTCCCGCCAATATGTTCATGTGACGTCAATGGCTCAAGGTCTGGTTTGACTTGTGCGCATGTGCCAACGCTGTTGAGGTCCATTGTGACTCAGTGGAGGCAGCAAAATCAACATCCAATGGAAAAGCAATATGCAAAAAGCTCGCAATAGGCCACCAGTCGTAACTGCTTGGGCGCATCATTAGGCCAAACAGCTGATCATGTAACCTAGCAACAAACTTGTTGCAAATTTTGTTTACTTGCATGTTTACTGGGCAAAGATATAAAAAAATACTTTTTTTATTCTGTGAAGTGAATGTTAGATAGCTAACATCAATTATAATAATAAGACCATATGACAAAAAAAACGCACCACCAAGGCCCCCACGAACATAAGGCACACGCCAAACCGACCGAGCCAACCTTCACATCGATGGCGAAAGTCTTTTGAACAGGTAGTCTATACCGTTGCAAGGAAAATTATATTGTTGAATAATAGACCTGTAATAGACCTTGTGTGGCCTTACGTAGCCTAGGTGGGCATTATCCAGGGTGATTCATAAAGTATTGAAAAATAGGCCTATGAATGTGGCCTATAAAATGTAGGGCTATAAAATGTCGGTCTATCCTACAGGGGTGCCTGATTTTATTAGCACATAACACAAAAACCTTTGTTTAATCTAATAAGGCTTGCTATGTCCAGCCCTTGAATTACTTGTACGGATCTACACTTGCACTTGACAGGGACGCTTTGTAATTGTGTTGTAGCAAACTGCGTGATGTCAGGAGCTAACGTGTATTATTACAATTCCGGCGTAGCCACCTCTTTGAATGTAGAAGTTGAACGTTAGGTTGAAATGTGCAGGCCTGTGAGACATGCCCCCGAAGTATACTATTGAGGAGAGGATTGAACTAGTCTTGCTTTGTGGCGTGGAGGGAGCCAACTTCCAAACCATTGCAGCAGTTTGCAAGTTGCAGTTTGGTGAAGGAAAAACCCTTGTTTGTACCTTTAAGGTATACGTGCGACCGTTAATTGAATATGCAAGCCAGGTTTGGTCACCCTATCTAGTGAAGGATATTGTTAACATTGAATCTGTCCAACGCAGTTTTACCAAGTCATTGCACGGCACTCTCCACCTTTCTTATCATGAGCGACTAAATCTGCTTAACATGGATTCCCTCGAATTGCGCAGGCTGAGAGCTGACCTAAATTTCACTTATACTTTGTTACGGGGTGACTTGCGCCGACTTGGTGGATGCACATGAAGGGTAGCTGGAAACAAACAAGCTATGATAGCAAGTTCTACCCCCTCCCCCTAAAAAATATGATAAAAATGATGAATTTGCGTGAAAAGGATGAAAGTTGGCATGGATGCAAATGAAGGGTAACTGAAAACAAATAGCTATGATAGCAAATTCAAAACCCCTGGGGCGTGCTACGGGGTAGCTGTCACCCGACCCCTATCCCCTCAAAATATAGCATAAAATGATATATAAATTGTTCAATTCGTGCGAAATAATTTGAATAGACACGCCCCCAACAGTACCCTGGCGCCATAACGCGACAGAAACAATTTTGATAATTAACTCCTAGTATCTATTAACATGAGTCCAAACATGCTACAATTAACATGAGTCCAAAAACATCACACGGCCCTCTTCTCCCGCAGAAACCAGGGGTGGCTGAGGTCAGGCTCCAAACAGGGAACTAACAACAAACTCTGGCACAAGATTTAAGTCGTGCTAACCGTCAGGCCACCTTGAGCTATTATTGCTGCTCACTTGTCATCCTTAGCTGTTCACAGTGTTGGCTCCACTGTGATTTCACGTTTCTTACTATTTTTTTTACTTCAATAATTTTTTTTTTTATTTTCAATGCAACTCAATAAATGAAATACCAGTAACCTTGACTGAATAAAAGTTGTGCAGCAGCTAAACTGCGACTTTCTGTTCAAGGACCCAAGAAAAAATTTAGATGGCCTGGTAAACAGTAAAAAAAAGATATAAAAAAATACTTTTATTCTGTGAAGTGAATGTTAGATAGCTAACATCAATTATAATA
>JAHWFP010266510.1:42749-63547 GCA_023313725.1 Lithobius niger | reverse complement strand
CCCCCCCCCCCGCCATCCACTTTGACTACGCGGGGTTGCGCAATTTATATTCACTATCTGTGTTTTTTGGCCTGTCTTACGTTTTTTTTTTACATCTTTTATATTGCCTATTCAGGTCAAAATGTGTTTTATTTTTATCAAATGCTTATTTAGGTGTGTTACTGTTTGTTCTTTTCCTCCCTTTTTCTCGTGTTTTTTTTTTCCATATCTTTTCATTCTTAAAAAAGACTTCGGTCTTATGCGTGTTGATTACCGTAAACACTTTTCAGTTGTGAAATGAATCAATTCATTCATTCAGTAGGTCAAATAAACAAACAGAAAAAGGGAGTTAGTCTTAATACTGGTGCAATTGTTGACGGAAGGTGTACGTTTGGAGTTTTGGCGCGCTCCCAGCCGAAGCCAATGCGCTCGATGGCGCTAGAGTGATTCTAATCGGAAACTTCAAAGGGCTTTTACGGGCCACAATCGACATGAGAACGAACCATCTCAAGGCCTTTCCTTTCCCGAAAATGACAGTGATGGTTAAGGAAATTTAGGAAAAGCCGTAGCAAGAAAGGGTAAATTTTGGGAAAAGCCTGGTCTAGCACCTTGACACCATTTCGCTAAAGGGCTTTCATTTTCAATTTTTCCTTTCCTTCTATAGCAAGTCCATGCCCTTGGCTTAGGTCCTATTTCCATGTTTTAAAATGGGATTCAATTAATGTTGAGGGCACATCCGAAGAAGGCGGCGAAGAGACTAAAGCCCTCCATGTTAACTCGCAAAAAATGCCGAAATTGTTCGAAAAAAACGTAGCTGAGAGAAAAATTATTCAAAAAAATTGGAAAAAAACACTCGGCGAATTCTCCTCCCGCCCCCCCCCCCCACTCCAACTTTATTCTGGTTCCGCTCTATATTATTTGTATCCATCACTGATGTTGGAAAGTCCCCACCCTTCGAAACGCCAAAATAAGCTACCTTCAGTGTGATAACACATAACACTGAACCAAAACTAGAACCAACACTAATCACTAGGGTTAAATCCCTTGCTTTTCATAATAATAAAAAAATAGTACTGAGTCTTCGTGTGAACACCAGGGATCCAGTATTCTTCTAAAGTAACCAAAAATAAATTTAGGGTATGGGAAGGGATTTAAAAAAAAAATGTTTCGTCCTACTGTTATTTACTGTCTTTTATTTTTATGGCGCCCTAAGCAATGTCTAATACATATCGTTTGGAACCAGTAAAGGCCTTAGAATACCTAAAAATCCGTCAGCTTCCGGGGCTCTGCCCCAGACCCCGCTGGGGGAGCCCACAGCGCTCCCCAAACCCCCTACCTGCATTGTTTGATCCAACAAATTTTATCCCCACCTCAGCCAAATGCTCTTCGCTACGTCCTGGCTCTGCCCTAATAATTTGAAAAAAGTGGCCTCTGGCCATTACAATCCCGACTGGCCTCTTGACCCGCCAGTCCGCCTCTGCAGCACAGTCTACCAGCTCAGAATCTACATCAATTTTGGACTAGGAGTCTGCTTGTTTTACAAATTATAAATGCACTTAAAATACACACTCACACGAAACAGATGTAATATGAAACAACAAACACAGAAAAATATAAAAAAAAGGTCTGTACAATACACAAATTATGTGTGCACGCCCAAACACCGAAACATTAAACTTTTCAAACATAAACTGGACTTTCTTTTTGACATAACCATTGATAAAAAACAGTCCTTGTTCCCTGGTATTGGAGTTCAAATTATTTTTCGTTGCGTTCGAGTAAACTCTAACCCGTTTTTATTCGTGCACCTTCATAGCTGTGATTATGGGGATACGAGCTCTAATGTTATTTTTCTAAACGGCGAAGCCGTTTTTTGCTCAGTTAATTATGCACTAGCTCACTGCTTTTCAGGTGCGATATATTACAGTATTTTATTACGCTTATATGTGGTGTTGTTTCTTATTGAACGATTGAGCAAAGCAAATGATGTCCTGTTTTTAAAGTGGCGAACTGGCCAGGGAGGGAAGGGCGGATATTCCTTCTGGCCTCTAATTTTCAGATGTTTTTAAATCCGTAACAGGAAGACTCGCGCAAGTTTTATTGATTCAATATTAGTTTTATCAACAGATTTAAAATTACCAATAATGATAATAATGAAAAAATCATTATAAAATACTAGTAAAATAAGTAGTTTGTATTGAGTAGGCCTACATGTATCATTTAATACTGTTTCTCGATTTCAATGTAAATTTTTCTCGAAAACAGAGTTCGAGTTAAAAGAAAACATTCCTTCTCCCTCCTTACTTGGGCGGTGATGCAAATTTGCGAGGGGTAATAGGGTGGGCCCATCAATGGTTCGACGCATTACGATACAGTTTTTTTTTGTTTTTTTTTTGTCAGTTCTAATTGACATATTTCACAACATGGGGCTCCGGATGCTTGGGTAAAGTTTTCCTCGTGACTTTTGACCACATCAGTCCTACTGTTTCCATGTCTGTCTGTTGATCCCTACCGCAGTTACGGCCAAAAGCATGAACCGATTCGAATAAAATTTGGTATATGTATTCCTTGACATAAGGCTGAATGAATTTAGTTATTCTGTATTTAGATTTCATCATTGTTTTTCGTATATGGGTAAAAGGTAATGTAAAATCAACCAGGTGCCCCTGGTATTTTAGTGTTTTTATTGCCACGAAAATATATTACCTTTTATTTATACAGCAGACCTAGTCACAGATGGCGGCGGGCTAGGTTTGGAGTACCCACGTTACGAGCTGACGGCCCCACAGACAGTGTCTGGGTGGAAACAACGAATTTTTCCCTCACCTGGACCCAGGATCTTCAGTCCCATGGATCTTCAGCTAGCAACCAGGAACAGCAGAAGAACAGGGTAAAAACAAACGGTTTAACACCAGGGGAAGGTAAGGATGCAAGCAAGGAACGGATGCCAACCTACATTGGGCAGGAAGCGAAGCAGCAGGTCGGAATTTGGAGGAACGTGACTGAAAGGCTCGACTTATTGAGGAGGAATGGTAGGAACGATTCTGACGATGCACAAGGCGGAACGGTAATCGTAGTGGAACGTCGTACGAAGCACTGACAGGATAGATACACTGAGGCCCGAGGTATCGTGGAACACATCGTGGAAAATCGGATACACTGAGGCACGAGGTATCATGGAACACATCGTGGATCATTGGATTTTGTAGCTTCGGGAGTTGGGGAACGAGACAGCACAACGGTGTTAGGTGCTGGGGTAGTAAGGAGCCGAGGACGAGCGGCCAGCGGATTGTCAGGATGACTGAGCATAAAAATCGCCTGTTATGAGACCCGGGACGGATATTGAAGAGACAGTCACAAGTGAAGGTGTGGAGGGAACGGCGTGCCACTGCCGAAGGGTAGATCCTGCCGTTTGCTGAAAGAATTGGCTCACTACACAAAGAATGAGAAACGTTACACAAAGGGTAAAAGCAGGGCATGATTACCCCTATGGTATCTAAGCACTACCATCGCACGAGGAACGAAAATGCTTTGGATGAACTAGATCCTGACGATGTCATTGTACTAGAGGTAGCAAACTTAACGGAAAGTTCCTTTTTGATTCGTAGTCGATCCGCGTGAAGATGGGAACTGCGTTGTCGGCAATGGATTTCCTTCCAGTGTGGAGGCGAAATAGTGACACAAATGGAAGATCAGTTCCATTGCATTGCCGATGATGTTAGCAATAGGGATGCGGGTCGTAATGTTCTTTTGTCCTGTTGCAAAGCCTAAACAAACACAAACTTTTGGAGTGGGAACGTTAGGCGTCTTTCCCAGGGAAAAAGGATCTTCGAATGATGAAGAATCGGAAGGCATGATGCAGCAACACAACATCTGGCGAAAAGGACAACAGGGAACAACGTTAAAAGTTTGAATTTCCGCGCGTCGCAGCAGGCAGAAGAGTGACAGCTAGTGGCGAGGAGAGGAAGCAACACATACAAGTCCCGGATGTGGAGTGGCGTGGCGATCAGCGGATCGACGTCGTTGAGACAACAAGACTGACTGGAAAGGGCAGATCTCTGATCGTGAATTCGGGAAGTAGAGGCAGAGCAGTTCCCATAGCAGAGTTGAGAACGACAAGATAAAGAAAGGTCCAGAATGGGAGGGTACGGCGAGCCGAAAGACAGCCGTAGGATCAACAACCAGGAAGGTGCAGAATGTGGAGTAAGTGAGTGTCCGAAGCCACGAGAGGTAATGTAATTATCGCGGAACGACACGACGGGGAACGAAGAAGCAGCATACAATCCAGACGTGGGCAGAACGTGTCCGTAGTGAACGGTCGAGTCGTTGTGGTGAAATAGGACTGGGGAATTGGAGATAAGTCAGAAGTGCAGGATCAGTGCGTAGCGGCCCAAGAGGGACCAGCCAAAGGTTCGGACGAAGCAGGCAGGACCGCGGTATCACATCGACAGAGTGGAGTGATGCCAGAAATGGGCTGTAGAGCCGTAGTAACAATTCGCAGAGATGAACGTGGAATAAGTGGTTGAAATCCTGGTGAGAAGGAGTCATAATCGGGGGAACTGGGGGATCGAGGTTCCAAGCAAAGAAGGCTTGGTGATGGTAAGGGAACCGTATTTGTGAGGACGGGGGTCGGGGATAGTAGCCCAGGCAGTCCAGGAAAACAACACATTACAGGGCTGGAAAACGGATCACAAAAACGCCGTTTAAATCTTGGAAAGGAGACCGGTAAACGAAGACCTGCTGGCGGGGAGAACATAGGACATGGACTGGGCGATTCCCCCAGGGGAACAGAAGTTGGAGGCGAAGACAGGATCAGACGTCGGGAACGCTGATGGTCGAGGACCAAACCGGCGGAACGTTCCGCAGTGAGGAGAAGCTTAGGAAAGATGAAGGAAGGCAGCTGCAGTGGAAGATGGATCGTCCTTGACTGGGATCGCTGTAGGGAAACAGGATACGGCACCTGGGTGACGAGGAACGTAGTCATTTTTTAATTACGAACGAAAGGGTGTTTTAGGTCTATAAAAATGCGCCCAATGCATTTTCCCTCATGAAATGCACTATCAATAGTTTCATTAATATGTTTTTTAATGCATCATTAACGTACTTTTATTCTTTTGAAAACCAAACTATTCTAGAATAATTACTTCCCATTTAGTTAAAAATGATTGAAGTTTCTCCACAAATAATTTTTCAGACAAATCATTCAAGAAATTTGTTTAAAATGATAGAATGAACATTGGTCGATAATTGTGCAAGTTCATTTTATAACCAGACCACACGCCCGGTTTAATGATTTAGTTTCTTAATTTAGTTAAAAGTATTGTAGCATTGTCGGAACTAAAACGAAAGTATTTAAAGGTACTCTAATCTACTCCAAGTACGTCTGAATATTTCATCCTAGGTATAATCATTTCAAATTCATTCGGCACAGCCTTTTCAATTACTTTTTTTCCTGAACTCTGTTCATTTGCATCAATATTTATTTTATCACTAAGTTTTTTGTGTGTGGTTTTTATATTTTAAACGGCTTGTTAGATCAGTGAAATTACTGTTAAATTCGTCACTTTTCATCACCGTGTTGATTTTCGTAAAATTTCTTCTGTCGGTATCATCAATATTCAATTTGAATTATTATTTTGTAGCCTGCATGTCTGTTTGGGTCATGGTAACGTTCGCAATTTCGTTCTGCTCTGATTGAAATATAATGAAAAGGGAGCTTTGGTGAATGAATTTCTATAGTTCGAAGTGAAATTCCTACCTTCAATATTTTTGGAGGTAATCGTATTTTCGTAACATGGCTAAGCCGAATTTTAGTAGCGGTGGTAAGGGAGCCCAGTCCATAAGGCTAGTGATCTCGAATCACAATGTTTGCTTCGTTGCTGGATTAGTTTACTCATAAATTCTCAACTCCTATCCTTCGCTTGTTTCAGTGTACCTTTTCATATGTTCGCTTTGGTGCAAACTAATTAATGTATTATAACATCTTTTGCTTGGCAGAGTAATTGCTTCATTTCTTCAGAACTCCATTATATGCCTAGATAATAGTATTTATTATTGTGAGGGATTTCAATATTAAGATAAATTACTGAGTCCAGTTATTTGGGTCCAACACTTGTAGTCTAGGTGCGGCCGTTTAGGGTTCGACGCGCCGTTAACCCTCATTCCCCCTCCCTCCGTTTAGGGTAGGCTGACAAGAACACCGCACGCACGATGGCTGAATGATATAAAGTTAAATACTATTTAACAAAAAAATAACAAAATAATAATAATAATAATAATAATAATAATAATAATAATAATAATAATAATATGCTTTATTCAAGTACAAGTATGACAAGTACCGGCACGAAGTCCTGCAAGACTTGTGTGTGCTAGCAATTTCTTAAGTTATACACTATATCAATATACATTTCTATAAGTTTTTAATGCTAATTAATCTGTAATACAATTTCATCACATTTCAATCATTCGTCATTTATAAATTTTTATAAGTATTTACTTCATCTATTCTGTCAATTTTACTGAAATTTTAAAAGTACTTTTTTATCTTAACAATAGTAATAATAATAATTTAATGAGGCACATAAATACAGAATACTGGATCATAATAACATTAGATTATATTTTCATCGTTATTCTTTCAGATGTATGTTTCTAGTAGCCAGTGTTTAATCTTTTTTTTTATGTTGCGAGGCTCCAATTGAATTCTCAGCTCCAGCGGGATATTATTAAGAATGTTAGCAATTTGGTAGGCTAGAGTTCTTTTGCCATAGGAGTTTCTCCATGAAGGGACAGCAAGCCAATCAGTGTTGTTTCTAGTTGGTTTGTTAGTCAGTACCTGATAATCTGTCTTAAAGAAAAACCTTGTTATGATGTTAAGACGATATAAGTCGTTGAAGTCTAAAAGTTTATTTTTTTTTATAAAGTTCTTTGGTCGAAGCAGTGGTATTATTACCAAACAGTGCCTTGACGGCTTTGTTAAGTGTTTTTTGTAGTTTAGAGATATAGTTTGTAGTCGTGGAACCATAAATGGTACATGCATATCTAATATGTGATAAGATCCATGACTCGTAAAGGATGATCTTAGCATTTCTGTTTAGTAGGCTTCTTACGGAATATAGGGTTGGAATAATTTTTCTCAATTTCCTGGTGATCAATTCAATATGTGTATCAAATTTCCATGAATCGTCAATCAGAATTCCCAAAAAACGTTGTGAAGAAACTACTGGTAAGAACTGGCAGCAGCAAGATTGCTTTTGATCAATGCAGAAATGGGCATGTAGCTTAATAGCACAAGTAGTTTTCGTCGTGTGCGAAGTAGTAATATGCATAAAAGAAGTTTTCTCCTTACTTATGTACAGTTCATTTTCATATAGATATAAAGTTATTTTGTCGAAATCGTTTTGTAGATTAGAGATCATAGTTTTTTGGCTATGGTTTATGGAGATAAGAAAAATATCATCGGCATAAAGCGAAAAATGGCTGCCTATATTTAAATTTTCAATGTCGTTTATGTAAATCAAGAAGAGGATTGGTCCTAGGATTGAGCCCTGCGGTACCCCAAACGGAATCTCGGTCCAGGAGCTGTGTGTGCCATCAATACTTACTCGAAAGTAGCGATTTTTTAAGTAGTTATGCATTATACCGTACATTTTCCCTCTTATCCCAATGTTATATAGTTTTTTAAGGAGAATATTTTTGTCTAAAGTATCAAAGGCTTTCTGTAAATCTACGGCAATAGCTCCTATGTGTTTGCTACAGTTGAGTGCTGTGGTAATTTTGTTGTTAATAATATATAGGCTACCAATTGTACCAATTCCTTTTTGAAAACCAAATTGGTTTTTTGATAACAGGTTGAATTTTTTTAAGAAGGTAGAAATTCCAGCAAAAAATTTTTCGACAATTTTGTTTAGAACCGGTAATAGAGCAATTGGTCTATAGTTTCTAAAATTATTTTTTTCCTTCTATTTATAGATAGGCCTGGTTGTTTGCTTTTTCAAGGCATCAGGCCAGATTTCAGTGTCTACTATTGCCTCAATCCGAGTTGTCATAAATTCTGCAGTTTTATTATTTGTTTGCGAAAAGTGCTCAAGCAAAAATTATCATGGCCACACGATTTTTTCAGTTTAAAAGTCGAGATAATGGAGACAATATCATGATTGCTAGGTTTTAAGATTTGCATTGAATGGGGAGAGGTTAATGGATCTGCAAGATGTTGTCTACCCGGTTGGGGTCTTATGAGAGACTTCTTTTTTTATAAGTTTAGTACTTCGTGCTGGAAAAAATTTGTGAAGTTATTACAAATGTTTAAATCATCCACATTGGGAAAGTTTTTTTTTTAAAGTTTTTAAAGTTTAAAGTTTTTTTTAATAATAATAATAATAATAATTAATATATAATTATTATATTATATTATATTATAATTAATTAATAATAATAATTAATAATAATAATTTAATAATAATAATAATAATATTATATAATAATAATAATAATTTAACAAAAAAATGCTAAAATCCATGCAGACATTCTAGAAATAAAAAAAATTCTTTTTGGAATAAAACAAAAAGTTGACGAAATCCTAGACATTAAACGTGAATTAACTGAAGTCACAAAATCCTTAAACTTCGCACATGAAACAATTGAAGCGCTTCAAAAAGAAAACGATAGCCTAAAAAGCACAATGCAAAAATGCAACGAGCGAATCGATACTATTGAAAAGAAACTGGAAAGCATCGTTAAAGTGAAAGAAACAATGGACCACTTAGAAGCCAACCAAAATGAAAGAGACCAGTACGAGAGAAACAAAACCTTGGAAATAACTGGTGTGGAAACTTGCAAGAATGAAAACATAGCTGACACCATGGAAAGAATAGCTGAACGTTTTGAGATACCCAGTTATAACATCATACAAATTGACAAAATGCACCGACTGCCATCTAGGAGTGATAACGGAACTTCGGCGATCATTGTTCAGTTCAAATTTAGACAGAGACCTCTGGGTAAAACACAGGAAAAAAATCGTCACTAACGACGATTGTTTCCAGAGTGGGAATGGAACGAAAATTTATCTTAATGAGACTTTAAAGTTCTTGATAGAATGAATCAATCCGAAAACGACCAACAAACACCTTCAGCTACGTAAATAAGATAAGAAACGATTTTTGTGATGCCCACGATATTTTTTTAAATGGTAATAATGATTCCATTAATATTTTGCACGTTAACATTAGGAGTCTCAGGAACTGCTTAAAATCGATTTGCAAAGTACTGATATTATTTTTGATATAATATGCTTGACCGAGATTGGTATTAAGGAAAACGAAACTGAATTCTATTCACTTGATAACTACGAAACTTTCTGGTGCATAAGAGAAGCTACTAGTTGGGGTGGAGGCATCTTACTTCTTGTGAGAGAGTCGAGATTAGACTTAGCCCCTACTTAAAAATATTAATATTGAAAAATATTAAAATTGATAGTAATGATGCAATATTAGCAAATATCCAGATTAGTAATATTCAACTGACCCTGTTGATTATTTATAGACAGCCTACTCTAACAAATAAAAATAAATTCATTTCTGATTTAGGTTTAATACTTAAAAACTACGAAACAGTTGAAAATTTTTGTTTAATTGGTGATATCAATTTTGATATTTTAAATCAGAACCAAAAAAAGAGTGCTGAGTGCAGAACAACTGATAAATATTTGAATAAACTAGCATCTAACGGTTTTTTTTGCTCAAATAGACTCACCTACTAGAGTTGAGACATACGGAAACCAAATTACGAGTTCTTGCATTGACCACTGTTTCATAAGAACAAAAGTACTAAACTGCGTTGGTGTTTGTGTAGAAAAAAAGTTAGCTGATCACTATTACATTGCAGTGAAAATCGATTTGCCAAATGATATTAAAGAAGAGAATTAAGTAGGAGAAATTTTTATTTTAAATCATAAAAATATTGTCAAAGAAATGAAAAACATCAATTGGCTTTGTTTAGATAAGTTTTGTAATGATCCAAACGAAATGTACAATGTTATCAAAGGTAAAATAAATAAAATTTACACTGAGAATACTACCGAAGGAAAAAATACCAAAAAGGAGTCCAGAGCAAAAAAACCATGGATAACCGAAAGTCTTGTGGCCCTAATAAATAAAAAAAATTTAATGTGGAAACGTATTAAAAATAACGTCACCATTGACACTGTAAAGTTGAAAGAATACAATAGGCTTAAAATAGAAGTAGCCAAAAGAGTAAATGAGTGTAAACAAAAATACTTTACAAAATTAATTGATAATACTAATAATAAAAAAGAAAATATTTGGACACATCTAAACAAATTTATTAACAAAAAACAGACATCTTTAGATCAGGAAATTCTAAAAGCTTTTAAGTATGATAATCCTAAGACATTAAGCGATAGAGTAAATAAACATTTCTCCAACGTTGTTCCCAAATTACGTAATTCTTACCAACAAAGGCTCAACTCCAATAAATACCTAGACAATCAAATGGGGAATATCCAAAACGTGAAAAATTCTATTGTAATTTATGAGTGTGACCCTTTCACGATTACTAACATTATCAAAAGTCTGAAGATTAACAATTCAACTGGAAATGACGGTATACTAATGTCTCATATTACCGACTCAATTGAAAATTCATCAATCTTTATTTCTAAGCTTATAAACTCAATAATCGTCACTGAAAAATGGCCTGATGAACTGAAAATTCAAATTCTTAGGCCGATTTACAAAAAAGGTACAAAGATAAATTTAGACAATTACCGACCTATTGCACTTCTTTCTAACATTAATAAAATTATTGAAAAATTTTTCTTAAAAATATTTTGAACTTTTTGAACAAACACAATATTATTACAAGGAAGCAATATGGTTTTAAACAAAAGCGAAGCACTGAAGATGCATTAAAACATATTAACGAATTAATTTCTTCTTCCCTTAACAACGGCAAGTACATTAAAGCAGTGCTGATTGACTTACAGAAGGCTTTTGATACCATTGATCATCAAAAACTTTTAAATAAATGCCAAAATTATGGGCTTAGGGGTAAATGTTTTAACATCCTAAAGAGTTACCTGAATAACAGAAAGGCATGTACCAAAATTTGTAACAATACCAGTGATCCAAGTGATGTTTGCTTCGGAGTACCTCAAGGCTCTGTCCTAGGACCTCTTTTATTCAGCATTTACATAAATGATATCACGAACTGCATAAAAACATGCGAAATAATACTTTTTTGCTGATATTGTTTTGCTGTCCATCCAGTCTGATAAACTAATTATGGAATCTAACCTAAAAGAAGATTTTGATAATTTAAACTATTGGTTTTTGACTAACGATTTATTCATAAATGAAGACAAAACCTGTTCAATTGATATAAGTTCTACACACCGAAAATATTCAAGTAACGATTTATATATTCATACAGAAAACTATCTAAATTATTCAAACTGTACTTTAACCTGTACCAAGGTGAAGCAAGTTACTGAAAGTAAGTATCTTGGACTTAGGGTCGACAATTTTTGGAAACATGTTCATCACATTAATCTTCTGATCACTAAACTTAGAAAAATGATTCCTTTCTTCTATAAAATTAAATCGCTTATTGAATAATAAGAACAAACGAATCGTATTTGATGCATTGGTTACCAGTCATCTTAGATATGGTATTGAAGTGTATGGTTTTGCTTCTTCAACCCTTATTGATAGGCTACAAAAGGTACAAAACAAAATTTTAACATAACCACTACAAATCTACTAAAGAATTATACAAGGACCACAGAATTTTAAATGTAACTAAATTGAGAAACTTTATTATTATACATAAAAATTACTTTTGCAATGATTTAAAAATTAAAGATGAATTTAAAATAGGTTTCCTTCGCGATAAAACATTAAGGTTCCATATTCCACTAATTAAAAATAATTATGGCTCAAAAACTAAAGATCATTATATTCCAACAATTTTCAATTTGATTCCATCAAAATTACTAGATTTAACTCAGTACACTTCAATCAAACACAAAATAAAAATGGCTAATTAACAACTAAGGTATAGTTTTATTTTTTAATCATTGTTTTTTTTTCTGTGTCTGTGATTATTATTATTTTTATATTTTTTTACCATACTGTGTGATTTAATTTTGTTGTATTGATTTTTCTTTATCTTGATTGTGAAATTATCTAAATGTGTAGCCAAACAAGGACTTTTATAGACCTTCGGCAACACTCTTCGAATAAAGGTTATTATTATCTATTTCTTCCACAATGATCTGAAATTGAAGTGTTTAGGAGTGTGCGATCTTCTAACGATCTTAGACAGGGGTTGACTAAAAGTAGACTTGACTATAACTGAAGTGAGTAAGCCTGTTATTGCGCCACACAACGCAAGTTACGCGTCTAAGAAGGCGAGAATGGCTGATGAAGCTACTTAACAAGACCATTCCCGAAAATCCCAAAAAAGCTCCAAATCAGGTATGGGGATTTGTACCCTCCCCTCCTCTTGTCATAAAAGTTATCGCGCAATCCTTTCCCGCCAAAGTGTCTATTGTTTGAGCAGATCAAACAATGTTACCAGACGTAGCATAATTCTGCTACGGTAGCAATTTTCAGCTTAAAAACTAAGGTGTAGCATAATTGGTAGCATTTTCAATTGTGTAGCATTTTTGTGGCAGAATTTAACATTTGTAGCAGAATTAGTAGCACTTTCGGCCGCCAGGGACGTTTTCCGCCTTGGGTAAAGCTAACACGAGACATTATGAGCGAGCGAAGCTCGAGCTAGTAAGAATTATGTCTTAAGTCTCAGTTGGCATTATCCATTGCATGCCTCTTGTTGAATCGTTAATTTTATAGTATCTAATACAGCATTGCGAATTGAATCTTAACGTAGATTTAAAATGAAAATCTAAGTGAAGGTAAAAAAAATCCGACGCTTCCAGGCCTCTGATGTATGCAATCTTCATGTTCTTATTCAATAAAAAAACATTTAAAAGTAGCATAGCAAATTGGAAATAGGCGCAAACGTTTTTTTATACTTCTATTTGATAAATTTATGTTTTAAAAAAAATATATTTTCTTATATTATGCAAAAGTAAGCGTGTCTGGGGTATCTGGGATTTGCTAGTTATTGATAACCAACAAGCAAGAATACGGTAGAGCCATATAATTCATGTCGGTAGTTTCGTAAGTAGTTTACTTTCATTTAGTTAATAATGTAAGCCATTTGTTGTTAAAATTTGCACATTTTTTGCACTATAATATTACGTATTGTGCGGTATCTTTAAAAGTACGATATTTTTCGTTAAAATACGATAATTTTTGACGGCCAACGGGGGTCGTAGAGTCCCTGGTAGGTCTAACCTTGGTAGTAAGTCATTCGTGTCCCAATACCTAATCCCCTCACCTTCCCTAAGCCAATCTCTATCATTATATGTGTAAGTGAGTTTTTAATTTTCCAGTCATTATCATTATAATATTCAGTGGTCTGTTTTCTGTGTTCGCTAGCTGTCTTGTTTGTAGCAATATTTGCTCTCAGAACACATTTCAAAATGTCTAAGGTTGATAGCATTATTTCGGTAATTGTTTGGAAACCTTACTTTTCACGCTATCGACCTTATTCACCTACCTATCGATTACTTTCGTCGTTAGGGTTCCGAAAATCATAACGAAAACGTGTGCAAACGCTTATTTATTTAAAAAAAAATTATTAAAACACGCTAAAACGCTACGCACAACTGTCGTTCCGTCATCGCGATGCTGCGAGGTGGAGGGGCAAAAAAAAAACCTGATTCCGTGCCCCTGAGTATACGGAAATTATCTCTCGTTTCCGGTAGCAGACGAAATGGCTGAAGCAGACGAAAATTTGGTTGGTGTGTATCGATATTTGCGGCCGGAATCACAGACCGCAGGGGCGCGCTTCGCGCGCATTATTATATACATCGAGAATTGCTGTAATCAGAAACAGTATGATGCAAGCATTTGTGAACCAAAGAAGTAGCATAATTTGTTCCTTGTTTCACAAATGCTTGCATCATACTGTTTCTGATTACACCAATTCTCGATGTATATGATAATGCGCGCGAAGCGCGCCCCTGCGGACTGTAAATCCGGCCACAAATATCACCGTCTGCCTAGGAAAGAGATAATTTTCGTTTAGTAACGTTCTGGTTGAAATCAGGTTTCTAGTTGCGGAATCATCGCGTAGAATAGCTGCCGCTTTTACCTTGTTGTGCGTAGCGTTTTAGCGTGTTTTAATAATTTTGTTTAAATAAAAAAAACCGTTTGCGCACGTTTTCGTTATGATTTTTGGAACCCTAACGGCGAAAAGAATCGATAGGTAGGTGAATTAAGTCAATAGCGTGAAAAGTAAGGTTTCCAAACAATAACCATTATTTCTATGGTTGGTAGCATAATATAGCATAATTTTGAAGAGGCGGTAGTATTATTACGTTTTTTTTATCTGGTAACACTGATCAGCACCATTGCAGAGATGCCGATGACCAAATAACATATCTCAGTTACCCGCGTATGCAGCGTTTTTAGTATATCTGCATAAGAGCTAAACCACTATTATTATAGACACACGCTAGTGTGCCGCGCCAAGTTAGGCAACAAACATCACAAACAACACATTTATTCAATTGTCGAGGTTGTAAACCATTGTAGCGCGACGCAAATGCAGCATAGTTGAAGCATAGTTGGGCACATTTCAGGTACTTGGGGAAAAATAATAATGCGGTACAAAAGCTTCAATTGTGTTGAAATCGAGCGTAATGACCCACCTGACAAAAATTAACTCGTGTTTGGATGCCAGCTATGGTGCTTTCAATGCAACATCTGCCCCTCTTAACGTTGAAAATGACCTAGCTGTCTAGCTAGTCCGCTCATCCCCATCTTAAATCCCATAGGGTGATTATTCATCGATTCCCAGATAACGGGAAGGCTTCCAGCTATGAAATTGGACGAATGGGTGCACTACAATACGAACTGCGTACCTTTTATGGTTTGGAGCCTTGGGGCGTAACAGGGATGTCGTGGGAGGGCGCGTAAGTACGAAAATATTGTTATAACCATTGTTAGTATAGTCGGCATCGTCTCTCATTGGACGGCCAAAGTTCCGACAATGAGAACGTGTATACTGACGTACGTGCCTATAGGCACACACTAGTGTATCACGATAAATCTAAACAACGTAGCAAAGAAATTGTATTCACGTCCAATTCACTTAGTGTAAAAACAAAACAAAATAAAAAAAGCTTAAAACTGGTGAAGAGGCCACCAAGTTGACCAAGTTGAGTTGTAGCAATGTTCTAGTTTCCATTTAACCTTCGAATTACTTAGCGGTGCGATTAACTTGGTGAATGTTTTGGTGTGTTGATATCACTCCTTTGAAGGGCCGAACCATACGGAACTTGGCGGCCCCTTTAACCAGTTTTGTTTTTTTTGATATGATTATTATTATCAATCTCTGTCCTGTATTCGTAAACAACCAACACGCGGGTAAACGAAAAACGTGAGTATGTAAATAATACGAAAACCGTAATAAAAAAAAGTAGAAAGGTAGGCAAGGCTAGTTAAACATTTATAACCATTAAAAAATGTCCTTTCCTTCGTAATTAGAAGACTGAAACCTTGGAAAGACCTAACACGAAGTTGGTAGCGTATACTTACTTAATAACTGAACAAAAAACGGCTTCGCCGTTTAGAAAAAAAAACATAGCTCGTATCCCCTTACTCACAGCCGTGAAGGTACACGAATAAAAACGGATTAGAGTTCACTCGAACGCAACGAACTATATTATTATTTGAACTCCAATTGAAATAATGACTGTTTTCACGTAATTGTTATAATTGTTATAATTGTTGTAAGTGAACGCAGTTTGTGTTGGAAATGTTTAATGTTTGTGTGCGTGTGTATGTGTGTGTGTACTTAATTTGTGTATCATACAGTTTTTTTTAAATATTTGTCTGTGTTTGTTGTTTTACATTTTAAGCGTTTTTCGTGTGTGTGGCTATGTTTGTATTTTGTGTGCATTTATAATTTCTGAAACAAGCAGACTCCTAGTAAGGCAGTTTTTTTGTTTGTGTTTGATGGTTTCTGTTTTAGTTCTGGTTCGTGTTATTACTTAGGTGTTCATTTTGTGTGAGCATATTTTTTGTAATATCCAACCGTTTTGTTTGATTGATTAGTGATGTACATGTTTGTTTACGTGTGCATGGAGGCTGGCATGTCACAATCATTTTCCTGGAACTGGAGTTCAAATTATAGTTCGTTGCGTTCGAGTGAACTCTAATCCGTTTTTATTTGTGTACCTTCAGGGCTGTGAGTATGGGGGTACGAGCTCTAATGTTTTTTGAAGCCGTTTTTTGTTCAGTTAATTTGTTGGCTTTTTTCGCATCCTTTTTATTGAAAGTGGTACGATTTGGTCTATGTTGTGTTTGGTATGTCCGCTGCCACCCTATTTTGTTTGCGAAAAAACGGAACATTAGAAATGCGTATGTCTGTTCAGGTTCTGCCTAAGCTTTGGTCTAAGTTCATTATTTGATAGCAACACACTAGCGTGTGTCTAGATTTAGCATGTATCAGCTCGATTCATAGTGGATTCTGTATTGTTGCCGGCAGATGCATGAATCCAATTGGAATAATGACTGTTTTCACGTAATTGTTATAATTGTTATAATTGTTGTAAGTGATATCCTAAAATGGCGGACCCCGTCCGGAGGTTTCTGCTTGAGTTGAGGAACAAAGGCAGCTTGACTCAACATGAGGTAAACTCGAGTTTCGTAACTACTGAAAAGTTTGAACAGGTTTGCAAGGAGGCTGAAAAAGCTGGTATTAGTCGAGTTGACTTGGAATTATATGGAGTATCAGGGGGGAAAATTCTCCAGAAGTGTGATGTAGGCTTGGGCCGTCAGCGCACATCAACAATGAGTAACATTGCTAACAATGCTAACAATGAACAGTTAGATGGTGACGACCTTGTGTTGCAGCTATTGTACAGTCTCCGGGACAAAGGGGTAATTGATCAACGAAACATAGACGATAGGTTTGTGACATTGCAAAAACTAGAAGAAATACTGAAGTTCACAGAGGTTTATGGGATCGGGGACGAAGAGTTGCGGACTTTTGGCATGGCAGTGGCTGAAACAATTAGTGAAGAGCTGGCCGTAAGTCAGCGTGGGAAAGTAGTGGATGGTGTTTACACGAGACTACCAGCAGAAGTTGTAACGGATTTTGTGAACGGTTCTGTCGTTATGGAAGGGGGAAAAAGGCAAGACTCAGATCGATCCGTCTCGGATGCGCAAGCAGTTAATCATTGAGATGTAGGTGCATGTAATACAAATGCAAGCGATCGGCATGAGCTTAGTAATAGGAACCTGAACTGGTTAAAAACACTTTACAACGGTAGTTTAACCAACATTAAGATGGAGCGATGCCTCATTATTATTGCTAACAGAAGCGGCGGTCCTTATCTTGTGTCTGACTTCAAAGAAGCCATTGCGGCTGTAGTGGATGTTAAAAGACTAACTGGCCTGGCCTGGTTACGTGCTAATAATGCACTTCAAGTTTCCTTTTTGGACCCGGAAGCCAAACGTTTAGTCAAAGATAGTGTTACGTTGATGGTGGGTGGTCATGTGGCAACCATCCACGATTTGTACGACAGAGTACTCCACATTAAAATTCATTGGTTGCCCCTTGACATTTCTGATGAAGACGTCAGGATGGCTTTTGTAAATTATGGCACTGTAACTACCCTTTGGCACGAAATGCACTCTGATCCGGACATTGCGCACTGCCGTAATGGGGTAAGACATGTGGTGCTGCGTTTGAAAGACTCGGTCCTTGTCGATGCTATACCACAAAGTATCGGGGTTAAAGGGGTGGCAGCCCTACTGATTGTCGGCAATAGGCGTCCACATTGCCTAAAATGTACCCAAAAAGGACACATTCGAAAATACTGTCCCTATGTTTATTGTCGTAGTTGCCAAACCTTTGTGTTAAAACGTGCTCTCTGCTGCCACCTCGCTCCACCTCGGGAAACTGGGGCTATTGGTGATCCTATGGACACGGTGGGACAGACGGAGCCAGTTCCCCTGCCTACTACGTGTAATGATGTTGGTCCCAGTGCCGCTGCCAACCAACCTGAACCGCAGTGGAGGCGTGCGCGAGCACCGAAGCGGAAAAAGGCTTTTGGACCCTCGTTTTCTCTCGCCAGTTCGCCACCCCTTGTTAAAGTGGGAGCCTTCACCACGAATAATAGGTTTGCGGCGCTTGACCCCGTTGTTGCAGTTGTCGATGATAATCCTTCTGGTACTGCTGGTATTCCCTCCGAATGTGTTGTGGGTGCTACTGTGAGTGTTGCAATTGGTGAGACAAGCTGTGTGAATGTGGCTCAGGAAGAATCAAGTGCTGACAAACAGTTCGTGGCACCTGAAGTTGTCGTCCCCTCTGTTCCCACTCCCGCTTGTGGGTCGGATGATCCTTCCTCCTTTCCTTCTAGTTCTGAAACTAGAATCTGGGCGAACGAGTTTGATGGGTGTGAAGAATATATGGATTCTGTTGATTCGCTATTTGGTGATTCAGAGTGCATTGGTAGAAGTGATTGCTCGGATGGTTCCGAGGTGAAATGTAGCAGTGCAGAGCTTTTGAAAGTGGTAGTGACACCGTAATGTGACCCTCACCTAGCTTCATTCAGGTTTTGTGTGTGGAATGTGAGGGGAGCAAGCAATAAGCTGGAAGATATAGAGAAATTGTGTAATGATGTTGACATTTTAGGCATTGTTGAGTCAAAATTACCTGTAGGGGCTATACCATACTTTAGGGGCTTTACTGGTTTCACTTGTTGGGGAATTTCTAATGTTCGGCTTTATGTTAGAGATGGTATCCCATTTTCGCTGTTTCCAAATCAACCATGTAGGGGAATTGATGCTTGTGTTCTGAAAGTCTGGTGGGGTACTCGCTGGGTTACTGTTGGGGCTGTTCATGTTGTTGGAACTTTCTCCGTTCGGAATGGGTGGGATGGGTTGGTTCCCTTCCTGGGCCGATTGTTCTGGGGGGGGACTTCAATGCGCACCACACGCTCTGGGGCAGTGTGCGTTGTAACACTCGGGGGCGCCTTCTGGTGGATTCCCTTGATCAATTGGGACTGGACGTCATACAGAATGGTTCAATCACGTTTGTTAGACGTTTCGGTTCTCTCTTTCAGGAATCGGTTCTGGACCTCTTTCTTTGTTCTTCTCAGCTAACTTCTTTGTTCTCCTTTGCAGTTTCTGACGATCTTCGTGGCAGTGACCATCTCCCGGTGGCGCTGTCCAGTCGGGTGCTGGATTCTCCCAGATCCTCCCAGCTGACTGGCCACTGTCGGCCTGT
Source organism: Lithobius niger (assembly GCA_023313725.1). NCBI lineage: Eukaryota > Metazoa > Arthropoda > Chilopoda > Lithobiomorpha > Lithobiidae > Lithobius > Lithobius niger. The sequence continues at coordinate 44,173 of JAHWFP010266510.1, read as the reverse complement.
GGTCTGCTCGGGTACATTTGCCCAATGGCTTAGTAAGTGGAGGTCGAAACCTATTGGTCTCCGGAAGCGTGGCAATCTCGGTGGGAAACGTATTGACCCTCTGTGGTGGACTCGAGCATGCAGGATTGCTGTTTGTGAAAGACGGAAGGCCTGGCGTCGCTTTGTTCGAAACCGCTGCGATTACAGGTGGTTCGAATTTGTTGGTGTGGCTAGGGAAACCAGCTTCATCTTGAGGAAGGAAAAGGCCAGTTTCGGCCGTAGACTGTGTGATCGCATCTCTGATGGCATTTCTCCCTCTGAGGTGTGGGCTTTAGTCCGGCCACAGGACTCTAGACCGACTGTAACCTGGGCTTTCGACTTAAATGAAGATGTCCTCTGTGGATCTTGCCTCGCGGATGCCTTCAACGCAAACTTTGCTGTTGTTTTTGGTGCCCGCAAGGGTCCTCCTCCACCCCCTGTTGTGTCAACTGAAGACTTGAGTGCTGCGCAGCTACCTCTCACCTTGCTTGAACTCACGGCAGCCCTCAGAGCATGCCGCCTCGGTAGTTCTCCGGGTATTGACAGTGTTACGTACACCCAGTTGAGAAATCTGAACTTAAGTGGCCAAATGGAACTGCTAAGAGTATTTTCAAATGTTGTATGATGGGGCTTCTGTTCCCCAATCGTGGCTTTTCTCTGTTCTCACTCCTGTGCTGGGTAGGGGGAAACCGAGATCTTCGGTCTCAAGCTACAGACCAATTGCCCTTCTCTCCTGCCCTCGGAAAGTTTACGAGCGGATGCTCATCAGCAGACTAGTGCATCAAGTCGAAGAGTCTGGTGGGCTCTTCGGAGCCCAGTATGGTTTTCGCAAGCACAGAGGCGCTCAGGATGCCATGCTGTACAGTCGCGGCCAAAAGGTTTTGCACATTGCATCGCTCCAACAATACCCTGCATGAACCGTAATCACGTTGGACGATGGCATCAAGTTGCAGTCATTGTTGCCAATTTCTACGGTAGAATATGAGGTTTATTAACTTCCAACAATAAACATAATTTGTACCGTGTATCTAAGAATCGAATAGCGAACTGCAAAAGAAACAACGCAAACAAAACCTTTAAATTTAAACGGTAGCAGGCTGCAATGCCGTTACTCACTGCAGTGATTTATAGCTAAAAGGCCGATTGGAAAGAATAGTTAACACTTTGTTAATAGTTAGTGCTTACACCACGGACAAAGGTGTAAGCAGATTTTCAAAGTTGGGGGCATACTTGACAAAAAAAAAGAACAACATTTTTGCTTAAGTTTTTTTATTTTAGAGATTCTGTGCCAGATGACGGACTTTCCTCGCAGGGTGTTGCCCGACGAAAATTGTTTCTGTAGTTGGACTGGATGCCCTTTGTGTAAAAACCGATGACAATTTAGCACGTCCCTGGAACACAATTAG